>JBDJHY010518334.1:0-17059 GCA_039654485.1 Withania somnifera
CGATCTAGTTTAGGCTCCGAAATCATGATTGTTGCAGTATATTTTTGGCCTTTAGATAGGTTACAACTTAATTTTCACAGACTTGGCATGTATATGATATTGATATAGTGAATTTCTATTGTTGGGTGGGATTTTAGGTCTGGATACCTTTTTGCTCAATTATTTCACCATTATTTTTCATTGTCTCTGCTTAGTTGGTTATCTAGTTTGGAATTCTAGCTTATGCCCTTAGGATAGGTAGTTATGTTACGTTATCTTTAATTAAGGCTGTTGAGGATGTTACATGTGTAGTGTTGGGTTCATGGTCACATATAGGTATTAATGGTGGTTCTGGGTAGTTCATTTCTCTTTACTAGGTTTGACTGTTGGCATACTCACAAGCATTGAACATTTGGAATCCAAAACTCCATTCTGGCATAAAATGGTATTTTAAAGGTTTTTCTTGCATTTGAACTTCTTATGAACATTATGGTTTGATTAGGCCCGAGATGGGTTTGAGCACCTAAACTCACATTTTGTATATGATATAGACCTTATTTAGGACCAGGATCCTAGTATTGATATCATCACATGATTTAGTCCCTGTTTGGGTTAGAGCACCTGAATTAAATTCATTCTTAAGATTCAGTTTTGGGTTGAGCCCCAGTATCTAGTTCAAATAATTTATTGGTTTTAGTCCAATTTAGAATGGGTAGTGTATGACACTTACATACGAGAGATTTTTCCCCTCACAGGTCCTGCCGATCTGGGCCACCGATGCAGTCTTAGAGGAGGAGTATATGGTGGAGTTGAGGTATATAGAAAGAGTTTCATTTAGGTCCATCTTTTATTTGGCTTGTGTTCCGGAGAAGGCGAATGTGATAACATGAAGCATGACTTTTATACCCCTATTACAGTACATAACATCTCTAGTATTATTTGTACCCTCCATGTTTATGTGAGAGCCGATTGGATCTTAGTTTCTAGTTGTACCCACCATGCTTATTGGGGAAAATTGGATTTTTTGGTGTACCTTGTGGGATTATGAGGGTCTTTTAGGTTTATGTTTCTCTTTTTATGCTTTACCATTTACCTTATGTCTACTGGATAGGATTGCATGACTATCATTTTACCATCTGAGATTATTCTTTGACACTATTTCTGTAGATACTTTCACCACCCTTTAATTTTATCATTTCACAAATCAGCGAGGTAAGTGTCTTGTACTTGGTAGTTAGAGATTTCCCCTTACTACTTTATACTTAGCTTAGATTTGTAATTTTCCCCTGCTTTCCTACTTTATCTATGCTTAGCTTAGAACTGGACTTTATATTACATATTCATATCTTATGCTGGCCCATTCATCCCATAATACCTATTAGGTACCCATTTTATTTGGTACTTATGCTACACTTTTGCATATTTCTGATGTAGATCATAGTATGAGATATCTCCACCGACGCTGCATCATGTGGAGAATTTTAGACTTAAGGACTTTAGGGTGAGCTCTTGGTATTTAGGGATGATCTGTATCCTTTAATTGTGGGCTTGTATTTCTTTGTATTTTTAGAGATAGTCAGTATATATTTTTTCCTTCATTGTATCTGTTTTGTACTTTTGAATCTATAGACACTTTTGTACAAGCTAATACCAAGTTATGAGATTGGATATTTCTATGTTTCGTCAATACTTGGCTTATCTATCTTTCTACTGGTCTTATTTATCTCTTTTCTGACCATGCCCTATTATTTTTTTTTGAGATAGGGTTTTAGATTATCTACAAAAGGGTAGTAGTAGGTTCCATCATTATCTAAATTTTTGGGTCGTGAACATTTCATATCAAAGGCCACTTTGGCCGGTATCATTGGTTCGAGGGGAAGTTTCTAGTAGTGTCCCATGGATCACTGTGATGACATTCATATCCTATCTTTGGGAGGCTATTGGGAATTATTAGGAAATTTCCACTTCTTGTTTCTTCCTTGTGCACTGCTGTTACTATTAGTGTCCTAGAAATTTCACTTGGTTTCATTCTTTTATAGATAGTTAGGATGAGGTCTTCAACAAATACAAGCATAATTCCTGCATCGATAGATAGGGTGCTATCTAGGTTCAAAGTACAAGTTGAACCTATTATGAAGGTCAAGGATGTGTGACTGCACCTATTAAAGAGACTAATTTTTATCCAGAGCCAACTATTAATCCATAACAGGTTCCACCAGATTTTCCTCCCTAGAAGTCGATGGGCTTGGGTTTTCCCCGTTGAGAGTAGTATCTTATCTAGCATTACATGATATTCTTATGCAGTTTCTTGGTAGGTTAGGTGGTCAGACTTTATATGGAACATGCCTTATCTTAAGGAGGGGAACAAGCTTATTGATTTCTTAGACTTGGTCCTCCAAGGTTTTTGGGTTCTCAAGAAAGGATGCCTATGACTTCATTATCATTTTCCAAGATAGTTTGCATAACCTTGGTTTGGTTGAGTCACATGGAGTTAATTACACCGTGTTTCATTTGGATAGTTAAAAAATACTGGTAAGCCTACTTGAGTTATGGAATAGATGGTTCTTCACCTATGCCATTATCGAAGAATTTCAAGGACTTTTTTTACCAAGTATATACCTTGTATCATGCAATAGAGATAGAAAATGAGTTTACAAATCCCGATAGGGTTCTATGACTATTTTTGAGGATGGGGCCTAGTTTCATGAGTTATCCAGACATAGGTCCGTGATCATGCCCACTGAGCATGAGCGGGTTCTTCGCTTTGTTAGAGGGTTGAGATTTTAGCCCTTCCTCGCTACATAGAAGATGATATCTAATGGCTGGTAATTCTCAGATATGGAAGACCACACATGCACCACTAAGAGACTACATTGTGAGGCCTACGAGGGTAGTGATAAGTGTCCCTACCACTAGGGAAGTTTTAGTGGGTCCCAGTCTAGTGCCAGAGGTATTTTTTGGAAGATATACATAACAAAAATAGAAATACCTTTGTTAGTATAGCGGATTATGTAGGCCTCCCTCCAGATATTTGATAGAGGTAGTTAGTTTATAGTGGTTAGAGTTCTGGTCATCCATAGTGTGGTGCACATTCTAGGTTTTATAGTAGTTGTGGATAAGTTGGGTTAGTTAGTGGATACCACTAGGGATGGACCCAATATGGTTTTATGAGTTTTGGGAGATGGGCTATTATGATAGAGATTACCCCTATCACAAGATAGTTCAGCAGTTAGCTTAGGTAGTTCAACCTCTTGGAGAAGCAACACCATCTGTTAGAGGTGGCATCTAGGGTGGCTGACGGGCTCACAGGGGTGACCATCCTATTAGGAAGGTGGTTGTACAGGTAATCAGTCTGGTAGTGGGGATATAAACTATATTCATTTCTTAGTAAATTGGAGTCCAAAACCTCACATGTAGTGATTACCGGTACGATTTTAGTTTACCAAAAACCAACTATTGCTTTGTTTGATATGGGTTCTATATTTTCCAACATATTTTCCTACTTTTCTTCTTAGTTGGTGTTTCTAGTGAATTATTATCTATTCCTATATGGGTAGCTACTCCATTAGGTGATTCTTTAGCAGTGTATTTGATTTTCAGGTCATGTGTGGTGAATATTAGGGTGTATGATACTTATGATGACTTGATTGTGTTGGATATGGTTTAGATTTCCTTGACAAGATGGTTACCTTAGCTGTTCTTGGTATATCCCCAGGTGTATGGTAGAGTTTTGTTAGACACACGCCGCTGGATCATTTTTTGTATTTGGTCTAGGAGCTTATTATCCAGGAGCCATTTGGCCTATCTTTCCTACACTGTGATGTTGTGTTGATCCTCCTTCTGTTGATTCAATTCATGTGGTTTATGAGTTCACATATGTGTTTTGAGCCAACTTTCATGGTCTTCCACTTGAGAGGGATATTGATCTTTTGTAGAGGTTAAACCGGTCATTGTACCCATTTCCATTGCTTTTTACCATATGGCTAGCGAGTTCAATATTCAATTTTAGTATTTGTTGGCCAAGAGTTTCATTAGGATGAGTGTTTTATTATAGGGGTGTTCTTGTGTTTTTCGTAAAGTGTAAGGGTGGTAATATAAACATGTGTATTGACCACCAATAATTGAATAATATATCTATAAGAAATAAGTATCTGATACAACATATAGATGACTAGTGTGACAATCTTCAGAGTTCATTTGATTTTACAAAGATAGCTGAGATTTGTCTACCATCACTTAAGGATTATGGTGTAGGACATCCCTAAGACAACCTTCAGGATTCTCTATGATCATTATGAATTCCTATTTGGGTTGATCAGTGCCCTAGAAACATTCATGAATTTGATAAACCGTGTTCATGTCCTACTTGGAATATTTTGTTATTTTGTTCATTAATGATATCATGGTATACAAGAAGAGTAGGAAGAGCATGAGAAACATTTGAGGATTGTGCTCCAGACTTTTATTTATCAACAAATTTATGCCAATTTCTCAAAGTATGATTTGTGGCTTGATTCTATAGCATTCTTGGGGAACTTGGTGTACAATGATGGCATTATGGTGGACCTGATAAAGATTTAGGAAGTTTGTGAATTCTCAAGACCTACTACTCCTACTAATTTTCACAACTCATTGAGTTAGCAGGGTACTATAGATGATTTATGTAGGGGTTTTCTTCCATTCAAGCTCCTTTGACCAGATTGACCAGGAAGGATGTTCCACTTCATTGGTCGGTAGAGTAAGGTAAGATTTCTAAAGCTCAAGGACTTGTTGACTCTACTCCAATTTTAACTCTTCCAGTTTAAGGCTAGGGTTTTATCGTGTATTGTGATGCTTCTAGTATTGGTTTGGGTTATGTTCTGATGCAAACAGGTTGGATGAAAGCATATGCATACAAAAATCTAAAGGTGCACATCTACCTTACTCATGATTTGGAGTTTGTAGCGATAGTCTTTGTGCTTTAAATATGGAGGTACTATTCTGTGCGATCTTCACTAATCATCATAACTTTCAGTATATTATGAGTTAGGAGGATATTAATTTTAGTAATCATAGGTGGTTATATCTATTGAAGTACTACGACATCACTATTCTATAGCATTTGGGCTAGGAAAACATGGTAGTGGATGCCTTGAGCCGAAGTATGGCAAGGATAGCAAGTATATATTTTCTTGTATCTTTGGAGAGACCGTTGGATTTAGACATCATATCCTTGGATAATATGTTGGTTAGATTTGATATCTCACACCCCAGAAAGATCCTTACCAATGTTGAGGCCAGATCTATATTGGTAGAGTAGATTCAATAGTGGAAGGTTTAGGATAGTCATTTATGTGTGGTCCATGACCATATGTTAAGGGGAGAGTCCAACCGGTCCACTCATAATTAGAGAGTATTTGGAGATATGAGGTTACTGTCTGTGTTCTGAGAGTTAGGGATTTGATCCAATTAATATCGCAGTAGGCCTACTATTTTAGATTTTCCATTCACTCGGGTGAAACTAAAATGTACTAGGATTTGAGGTATCATTACTAGTGGAGCAGCTTGAATAGATATATTGCAGACTTCATATCTTAGTGGTTAAATTGTTAGAAGGTGAAGTTCGAGCACATATACCTAGTGCATTGATGTAGAGGCTTTCTATTCCTGAGTAGAAGTGGGAGTCAGTTACTATAGAGTCCATAGAAGGGTTTCCAATACATCCTTAAGATTTGATTATATTTGGTTTCTTTTTTATGATTGACCAAGTATACTTACTTCCTACAAATCTAGTCTTCTTTTAGTATTGAGATGTTAGCTCAGATCTACCTTTAGGAGATATTCTAATTGCACGGGGTGCCTGTTTTTATTATATTCAACTACGGTACTCAAATTACTTTACTATTTTGGAGGATGATTTAAGGAGATATGGGTATTAAGATCTAGTACAACACATGTTATGGATGATATGCTGGTTTACATGTGTTTAATTTTAGGGGTTAGTGGAACGAATTTGTAGCCTTGCTAGAGATTAAATACAAAACAACTACCATTCAAGTATTCAAATAAATCTAATGGTATACGATGCAGATCTCTTATTGGGTGGTTCGATGTCGAGGATAGGCTATTGGATACACTTTTGTTGCATGATTCATTTGGAGAGCATAGGTTATTATTGATTGATTATGGATAGCATAGAGCAGAAAGAAGAGTTATGCTAACCATGTACTTTGATCATTATAGTTTGGGGTTGGTTACTAAGTGTTTCTGCATGTGTCGCCCATGAAGGGCATGATGACGTTTAGTAGATGGAGAAAACTTGGCCCTAGGTACATTTGGCCCTTTGAGATTCTATGGTGAGTGGGAGATTTTTCATATAAGATATATTTGCCTTCAGAGTTATTGAGTATCCATATTTTTTCCATTTGTCATTACTACACATCTATACCAGATGAGTCCTATATAATTCAGTAGGATCCATTGTATGGATATTTTTGATAGAGATTTCAAGAGGCTGAGGTCCATGGAGATTCCACTAGTAAAGTTTTAGTGGGGATGTTTTTTAGTCAAAAAAGGACACCTAGGAGACCGAGAGGGACATACATGCTCAGTTAACTTACCTCTTTGAGCCTTTAGGTACTTCTTGCCTCTTGACTTTTGCAGGTGAAAGTCCTTTTAGTAATAGATGTTGTAATGACCCTCTCAGTCATTTTTGTGTTTTTGATCAACTTTTGTGTCTAGAGCATTCCTATAGCTTCCCTAAGTCATTTATGACTTACTGGGACTGATAGTTTGGTTCCCTCACAAGTCCTTTAGAGTTTATCTTAGTTTTCCTACTTTATAAATTTGACATTTGAAATTCTTGACTTTAGTCAGCATTCCTTAAAGACATGCTTAGAATCAAATTCCAACGGTTCCTTTAGCTCTAAAACATGGTTTTAGGTCTAGAAACACTCTTAGTTCAGGTGTAATAACCTGTTCGGTCATTTCCTTGCTTTCCATCTTTTTATGTGTTTAGAGATGTATAGTAGTTTCCCCAAATCATTTATGACTTTCTAGGCTTGGTAGTTCAGTGACCTGACATCTTGTTTGCCCGTTATTTCAGTTTCCCTATTCTGAAGTTTCAGTTTTGAAATAGTGGAACTTGATCTTAGGCAGTTTTACCTGCCATAGAGCCACTTAACTTGTACAAGTTATCATTGTTTTGAGGATAATTGTATGATATGTGATTGTTTTTATAGTGATTGTGTGAAAGCATCACTAACCAATGTGATTAGCAAGTTTTGCAGGATTACTGGGAAACTGGAAAAATAGAGAGGAAATTGGAAAGGAAGCCAAGAAGAGAAGAAAAAACCCAGGAAAATAACACTGATCACGATAGTGATCACATCGTGATCACTATCATTATCCATTTCGGCAGAAGGCGGCTGAAGTTTATTTAATTGGGCTTAGTAAGGGCAAATTGGTCTTTTCACCAAGAAGACCACCAAGCCTTAAGAAGCGGTTTTGGGGGAAAATTAGGTTATTCAATGATTATTCTTCTTCTTCTTGATCAATAGAGGAGGCTATCATAGTGAAGGAGGTAAGAGCTCGAGTAGAAAAACACCACAATTCAAGATTACATCTAGGGTTAAACTTTCTTCTAAATTTTTGTACGGTATGGAATTTATGATTATCGAATTGATTATGTACCGTATGGGCTAAAAACCCTTGTTCTAGGGTTTGTGGTTCACACACCATGTACGGATTGGAATTAATATAAAGTGTTTTGTTTTTGATTAATTGATCGTTCTTCTACTTTATAACAATGGAGTTTCTAATTGTTGGCCACTATTAGAAGCAATCTTAGGCTTGCTAGGTTGTTGAATGCAATGATATTGTGAATGATTGATAGTGTTGGGAATGATTTTATATTGGTAGTCATAATCAATGATTAAGAATATAATTAGTTATGACGACATGATTGTGTACAAAGTGGTTCACTTGGGTAATTAGTGAAGATAACGTTAATGCTTTTATAATAGTTGAAAAACACACCAATAGGGGGTAGTTATTGCTTAAGTAATTGGGGACTAACGAATGATTAATCCACTTGCGAGACCAACCGTAATCCACTTGCGAGAGTAATCATGGGTCAAAGCAATAAAGATGAAATAGATGCTATAGAAATGATCCAGTTGTTAGACCTCGCCAGTGTGTGGACTATGAGGATAAGGTATGAAGCACTTGAGAGATCATTGGTTTCGGCTATGCCACCATCTATCAAAAAAGTGAGTTGGAGTTAAAAGACTTGCCCAGCCACTTGAGATATGCCTTTTTGGGTGATCATGACACTCTACCAGTGATACTTACAGTTGAACTTTCTAAGGCACAAGTGAGTGAAGCGTTGAAATATTAAAGAAGAGGATATAGGTGATTGGGTGGAAATTATCTAACATTCAAGGTATTAGCCCTGTTTTCTACATAAATAAGATATTGATGGAGGTGGACTACACGCCAATGGTTCAACCATAGCATAGTCTTAATCCACTGATGAACGAAGTGGTTAGGAAAGAAGTAATCAAGTGGATAGATGCTGGAATTATCTATCCCATATTCGACAGCAAGTGGGTAAGTCCAGCACAATGTATCCCTAAAAAGGGAGGAATGAATGTAGTTAAAAATGACAAGAATTAATTGGTGTCTACCCCCACAATCATAGGTTGGAGGATTTGCATGGAATATCGGGAGCTGAATGAATCAACCCACAAGGATCATTATCCGATCCCATTTATGGATCAGATGCTTGAAAAACTTGTAGGTCAAGAATATTTCTGCTTTTTGGATGGATATTCTGGATATAATCAGATTACTATAATGCCTAAAGACCAAGAGAACCATATTCACATGCCTATTTGGTACTTATGCCTTTAGGCACATACCTTTTGGGCTATGTAATGCGACAACCACTTTTCAGCGGTATATGATGGCTATTTTCAGCAAAATAGTGGATGACTTTATGGAAGTCTTCATGGACAATTTCTCTATGTATGGAAGTTCGTTTGGTGCATGCTTGGAAAATCAAAATAAAGTGTTACAGTGATGTAAAGAAACACACTTGGTATTAAATTGGGAGATGTGTCATTTATTGGTACAGAAAGGGATTGTGCTCGGGCACAAGGTGTCCAAATCAGTCTTGGAGGTTGAAAAGGAAAAAAATGATGTAATCTTCAACTTTCCACACCCGTTACAGTTAAGGGTGTCCGAAGCTTCCTAGAACATACTGGGTTTTATAGAAGATTTATTCAGGATTTCTTAAAGATATATCAACCATTGTGCAAGTTGCTTGAAAAAGAGGTACAATTTCAATTTTCATATAATTGTTTACATGCTTTTAATCAGTTGAAGAAAAATCTGACAGAGGCTCCTATTATGATTTCACCCGATTGGGATATGCCCTTTGAGTTAATATGTGATGCCAGCAATATAACTGTGGAAGCAGTGTTGGGTTAGCGAAGGGACAAAGTTTTTAAATCCATCTACTATTCTAGCAAGGTATTTAATGGTGCACGGATGAATTATATGGTGACTGAGAAAGAGATGTTGGCATTGGTTTATGCCTTTGATAAAATTTAGGGCCTACCTAGTAGGTTCTAAAGTTATTATATACACCTATCTTGCCACCATTTGTTACTTGTTCAACAAAAAGAAAGCAAAGGCTAGGCTGATTAGATAGATCCTATTACTGCAAGAGTTCAATCTTAAAATTCATGACCGTAAGGGTTAGAAAAACCAAGTAACTAACCATATATCAAGGTTGGAGAATCATGATCATATTGGGGAGCAAGAGCATATTCGGGAGGAATTCCGAGATGAACAGTTGTTGATGCTATCATTTTAATAGTTACCATGGTATGCAAACATTGTTAATGTATTGATCAGTGGTGTGCTCCCTCCTGGTCCATACAACCAATAGAGGAAGTGACTGAAGCATGATTCCAAATTTTATTATTGGGATGAGCCATTTTTGTACAAAAAGGGTCCAGACACCAACTTGTCGGGAGATGTGTGCCAGAATGCAAAATGCAAGAAATCTCGACTAAATTTCATGCCTCCCTGTATGTAGGGCATCATGGTAGAGAAAGAACGGCATATAAAATATTGTAAGTAGGCTACTTCTGGCCATTAGTGTTTAAGGATACAGTTGAATATGTTAACAAATGCGACAAGTGTCAATGCATGGGGTCCATTTCCAAGCAGCATGAAATACCGCTGCACAATATTTTTGATATAGACATATTTGATGTGTGGGGTATCGACTTAATGGGACCCTTTCCTCCTTCACAAGGGAACCGGTACATCCTTGTTGCAGTTGATTATATTTCTAAATGGGTGAAGGCTGCAACTTTACCTACATACAATACAAAAGAGGTGTTGAAATTCATGAGGAAACAAATTTTTACGCGATTTGGGACCCCACGGACAATAATTAGTGATAGAGGATAGCATTTAAAAAATGCTTGGTTCAAGGCGTTGTTAGGAAAGTATGGGGTGACCTATAAAGTAGCGACTGCTTATCACCCGCAAACAAGAGAGCAAATGGAGGTGTCTAATAGAGAGTTTAAACAAATACTCTAAAAGACTATCAATTCTCAAAGGAAGGACTGGGTAGAGAAGCCTGATGATGCGCTTTAGGCGTATCGCATTGCCTACAAAACCCCTATAGGCACCTTATCGTATAGGTTGGTTTTTTGTAACGCTTGTCAATTTATAATATAACTGGAATATCGGGCGCATTGGTCTATCAAAAGATTAAACTTTTAGCCCAAAGAAACTACTACGAAGAGAAACTTACAACTACTGGAGACAAATGAATTCGGCTAAACGCATATGAGAGTGCTAAGGTGTATAAAGAAAAGACAAAAAGGTGGCACGATAAGCGGTTGGTGGAGCATTAATTGGAGCCCGGTCAGTTGGTATTGCTATTTAATTCAAGGTTGAGACTATTCCCCAGGAAATTATACTCCAAATGGATGGGGCCGTTTAAAGTGGTACGAGTAACAGAGTATGCGGCAGTTGAATTGCAAGATTATAAATCAGACCAAATGTTTTTGGTAAATGGGCATTTGGTCAAACATTATTAGCCTAAGGAAGATCGTACGGTGTTGAAAATTAGGATGGTGGATGCATAAGAGTCATGGGTCATGCGACGATGTTAAATAAGGTGCTTCACAGGAGGCAACCCGTGTGTTGTAAGTATGTTTTTTTTAGGTTTTGTAGGTTTTTGGTGATTTTTAAATAAATAATGGAACAACTAGCGTACCAACACATAATGGAATCAATTTATACTTCCAATGTAAGTTCAATGATTAATCACGATAAGTACCATATCGTGATGCTTATCATGATAAATCACTAGAATACTAGAATTCAATCACAAAAATATCACAACGTGATGCTTATCATGATCGAATTCTGTTTAGTCAGTGTTTTATTGTGATAAGAATTACAACGTGATGCTTATCAAGATAAAACACTGGAATGTTAAAATTCCATTATGATAAGTATCACGTCGTGATGCTTATCATAATGGAACACTGGAATAACAATATTCCTATCACAATAAGCATGCTTATCATGATAAAAATCCATTTCCAGTTGGGTAATTTTTTTAAAGTCAATTAATTACCTCACTACCCATTATTTAGTCCCCCAAACAGTTTTACCTCTACTGACCTCCATATAAAGGGCTCAAAACCTCCACTTCCCACCATCCACAATCTAAAATTACTTCTTCTTCTTCTTATTGCAAATTTTGTTTTCTTCTCTTCAAGCATCAAGTAGCTTTCTTCCTCTTTCATTCCAAGGTATGTATTTTTATTTTTTGTTTATTTCTTCTTCTCTCCTTGTTAGTTTTGCATGGCTTCCTAGTTGTTCAATGTTTATTTCAATTAGTTACCATGAATTTGCCTATGTATGGGGGAGATAGACGGGTTTGGTATGATCACCATGTAGAACGTGTTGAAACTTATGAGGTTAACATGGTGTGTAACACTTTTGGCCTCTCTATGGTATATTTTGGTTATGTGGGGAGATAGGTTATGTTGGGTAATTATTCCCCAAGTCCTAGCATGTGTTGCTTTGTAGTTTCACTATTTGGTGGCCATTGAGAATGCTTTAGTGCTTCTGTTGTGTTAATGATGGATTTGTGCAATATAATTGCTATGATCTATATTATAAGTTGTCGTTCCTAAGTGACATGGCCATTCAGAATGGTTACTTGTGGTGTAAAACTATAAGGGGTAATTGGTTGTTTGACCCTATTAGAACGAAGTTTGGATATGCATTTTTTTGGTATACGGGGGTTGATTATTATGCTGGCTATGTGTGTTTTTCTAATCATGTTGTGTTATCTAAACATTGTTGTAAAATCCCTTGTGTACATAATTTTTTTATATTTCTTGTAATATGTATGTTTGTTGGATTGTGGCATTACGGGGGCAAGTCTGATGTACCCTCCTAGCCCTAAGTGTCCTTGTGTCTGTATTTTTATTTTCTTGAGGGGATATCAAGATGTCGTCCCTGTTTGAGTATGCTAATATCGTTCCTTTTGTAGGAAAAGGTCACCCAAATTATTAACACTAGGTGCTAGCTCATCATAAGTGTTTCCAAATAGAGAATGAGCTTCTCAAGAGTCTCAACCACCTAGAAAGCCTACACCTCAGGCTCGTCGTCATAGATTTGGGATTTTAGCGATCGAGGAACGGGGCTGTACGTAGTTCAGGAAAAACACCATAGCTAAGTATAGCTAAGTATTTGCCGGTTAAGAGGGTTGATAGGAACTGCTTGGTAGCGGAGTTCCCCCATATTATGGCTAGGGTCCAGTAGCTGAGAATAGATTTTATATTTTAATACCCCGGTGAATGTAATGTGGATCTTTTCTGTGAATTTTATGCTAATTGGAACGCAAAAGAGTATTGTGAGATTGCATTTCGGGGACCATAGATTTTTGGACTCCCTTAGTCATTAATACCCTTCTGGGTACTAATGATGATGTTGATTTGACGTTTCTAAGACAACTAGTCCGCAACCCTCCCTATCAAACCATTCGGCATACTCTATGTAGCCCAACGTCACAACCCTGGTGGATCTAGGATAGTAGGGGTTGCCATGCCTCCCTTCCTTTCTCCTATATGAATAAAGAGGCAAGATGTTGGTTAAAAATTGTCAACAAGTGCTTATTGCCTCTAAATAATTATAACACTATCCTCCACATGCGGATTGCTTTGGTATATGCTTTGATGACTGGCATAGAGCTCAATAATTATGGAGATATTTATTTGGCCATGTCAAAGGCCGAGAGCAGTCGGTGATGGTACTACAGCTTTAGGGGAATGCTGACGAGATATTTGAGAGGGATGGGGGTTGAGGAGGACCCTGCTATAGTATACACCACGACACCAAGAGCGGTGGATGTGACCTTGAGTAGGGGTTTCCGTGATGCCGATAATGGACATAAACTCACTCCGCAGTAGCAAAATGCTATGTATGAAAGCTATCATACTTTCATGTATGGAACTACTATGCTGCAACTCCGAATTGGTGGCTGACCAGCCATGGATGATGAGATGACCACCCTTCATACTCAGTACCCTCTGAATGAACATGCACAGACAATGTATAGGATTGGTCCTCCTTTATTAGAGCCAACAAATGATGATTTCCCAACGGAATAGGATAATGATTTTGGGGACTCTGATGATGAGGATGAGAGTTCCGATGATGAGGCAGAGGGTGCAACAGAGGCTGAGCCTGCAGATATGGAGGACTGATCAGGGAGTTCCTCACCCTTCTTTGTTTTTAATTTACGTGCCGGGGACAATGCTAGATTTTAAGTAAGGGGGGCATTTTCTGATCTCTTTATTTTGTTATTATTGTATTGTATTTTTTATTTTATTAGTTTTTATTATGAATGTTTTTTTTTTGTTCAGTTAGTTTACATTGATGCTGTAATTTCAATTATGTATTTATATTATTGTAGATAAAATTCATAATACTCATTTTGGTTGGGGTTCCTTAGTTTTTCTTTCCTGGTTCTTTTTCTTAGGATAGTCCATTTGAAACCGAATTAGGTAGTTTTTTTATATAAGTTTTAGTTTCTATTATCATTTTTGTCGTAGAATAAAGTAGTCCTCCAAACTATTGATGGATGACGACCATCTTAAGGGAAGATTCATCGTAGATAGGATTAGTTTAGGCATGAACTCGCAGCACATGTAAATACGTAACGTTGTAGCTAGTGTCCTAAAAATATGGAAAAAGAAAATAAATGTAGTTAACTCTGAACTGTGGGAGATACAGAGATTCTAAGGGTTAGCTAAAACTAAGTACAATGTTTAGCACATAGGGTATTGGGTCTTAATATTCAAGTTGTTCTTGTTTAGGATATAGCTTTTGTGTGATACCATATGAACCAATGTGAAATCTTAGGCGAGGATTCTTGCATAATCCATGTTTTGCATCTTAGTCTAGAACTTGTCCTGCGTGTCATTAAAGTGAAATAAAAGCAGTGTTCTGATTAGAAGATTATATAGGCCTTCTTTGATATGTCTTGTGAATTTTAGCCTATTCATATATTATATAACAAGTAAGCCCCTTTGAGCCTGTAGCCTATTCTTTGGTAGCAGTATTTTTACCTTGATCCTTTTGTTGAATCCCTGGTATTTGCACCCTGCTTCCTTTAGCACTGTAGCATAAACTGTGTTTTCATTCATGAATTAAAGAAAGGGATGGTCAAGTATAAAAGATGACCAAAGGAAGTTGTTGAGGTGAAAAGGCCCTATTTGAGAGAATGTGATATGAAAAGAAAAAGTTATTGAAAAAGGAAGAAAAAAGAAAAGAAAGGAAAATGATCTAAGCATTCTTGATATGATGAGATAGCTAGTGAATATAAGTGTAGAGAGGGCTAAGAACATTAAGAGAATAATTAATGGGTGATGAAGTTTAAAAAGTAAAAAGTGCTTAGGGAAGTGTAAGTCGCTATTATACAGTTTTCCTACCCATCCCTTAGCCAATATTACAACTTGTTAAAGTCCTAGTTAATTTTTTTCATACATGTTTTATTAGTGGAGATATACACAATGGGCAAGCATATGGTACTTTGTTGCATAAATGTGATCTTGTTGTGACTGTGAGAGTTGATGCCTTAGAGCTACAAGAGTCTAAATCCTTTAAGTGAATTCATTGAATTCGCTAGAGAATTGACTATTCTTCTGTGAGGGCAAATTTGGGGAGTAGGGTATGCATGATTGTAATGTCTTATTTAAGTAACAAGTTGGCCTTCGAACCAATTTATATGTTAAGAATGCGTGACGTAGTTTTTATTCCCTTAAAGCTTGTTGTATTGAGCCTGATCTATGAGTTGACAATTGTGAAGTTTAAATCCCCACATAGGGTCATAACTATGATTTTATTTTGTTTATGAGTGTTGCTTGTTAAGTCGTAGTTGTAGATATAGTAGATTGTTTGAGGACAAACAAAGGTTGAAGTGTGGGGGTGATCCTAGGCAGTTTTACCTACCATAGAGCCACTTAACTTGTATAAGTTATCGTTGTGTTGAGGATAATTGTGTGATATGTGATTATTTTGATAGTGATTGTGTGAAAGCACCACTAATCAATGTGATTAGCAAATTTTGTAGGATTATTGGGAACCTGGAACAATAGAGAGGAAACTGGAAAGCAAGCCAAGAAGAGAAGAACAAAACCCAAGAAAATAACACAAATCACGATAGTGATCACGTCGTGATCACTATCATGATCCCTTTTTGCGGAAGACGGCTGAAGTCCATTTAATTGGGCTTAGTAAGGGAAAATTGGTCCTTTCAGGAAGAAGCCCACCAAGGCTTGAAAGGCAGTTTTTGGGGTAGAATTAGCGTATCCAATTATTAATCTTCTTCTTTGATCAAGAGGGGAGGCTATCACATTGAAGGAGGTGCGAACTAGGGGAGAAAAACACCACAATTCATGATTACATCTTGGGTTAACTTTCTCTTAAATTCTTGTATGGTATGGTATTTATGATTATCGAATTGATTATGTATCGTATGGGATAAATACCCTTGTTATAAGGCTTGTGGTTCACACACCATGTATGGATTGGAATTACTATAAAGTTTTTTGTTTCCGATTAATTGATTGTACTTCTATTCTATAACAATGGAGTTTTTAATTATTAGCCACTATTAGAACCAATCTTAGGCTTGCTAGATTGTTGAATGCAGTGATTTTTGAGTGATTGAGAGTATTGGGAGTGCGTTTATATTGGTAGTCATAATTTATGATTAACAGCATAACTAGTTATGATGACATGATTGTGTAAGTAGTGCTTAACTTGTGTAATTAGGGAAGATAACGTTAATGCTTTTATAATAGTTGAACAACACACTAATAGGGGGTAGTTGTTGCTTCGGTAATTGGTATCTAATGGACAATTAATCCCTAGTCATAATTTCAACCCCTAACTCAACAATCAATGGAATAAGAACCTTACTTTAAGTCAAGTCTTTAATGTGCATGTGTGTGTAATGCTATAGCCCTAGAACCATTAATAAACGTGAATTACAAAAAGTTCTACCTCAACAGTTATTTCCTTCTTAATCTGCATTTTATTTATTTAATAGTTATAACACTTATCTTGATTTCTCAATTTGCACTGTAAGTTAAGTCCTCATACAGTTTTATTAGCTGAACTAATTCTTAAATTCCAAGTCTCTATGGATTCGACATTCGGCTCGTAAGAGCCATTATATTTCTCGTACAACAACGTACACTTGTATGTGCTAGGGAGACAACATGGTACAATATGCTTACCAAAAGGAGTCCATCTTCACTAATCTCAGTCCCCAATACAGGAATCCACCTGCGTTAAGAAGGCTACATATGAATAATGGATATGATTCTATGGAGTATAGGTTAAGGAAGAAAGTTCCCTATACTAACCTATATACACCAGTGATCCAAACACAAAGATTGAACCAATATGAACACGAAGGATGAAGTTTCAAAACACAAGAGAAATCCAAATCCTAATAAATTCCAAAACTAACTCGATTTTCTCACAC
>JBDJHY010518547.1:0-17058 GCA_039654485.1 Withania somnifera
TCTTGAAGGAAAGTTAACTTTGGTCAATGAGTACTTAGTTTTAGGCTCTAAAATAGGGAATTTGAGATATTTCTCAAATGAGTCACCAGGGATCCAACTGTTGGTCCCAGCAAGTCATAAATGACTTGGGGAAACTACTGAAATGCTCTAGAAGGAAAAAAATTATGTATTTATCCTAAATGACCATAAGGGTCATTACATATGTAGAGCTACTAAGTACTGAGTACATGTACACGTCAATAAGTATAAAGTCTGTCTCCAAAAGTACAAAAGAGAAAAAAATGTAAAGTTGATTAGATGCAAAATATAGTTGGACATATAAAAATAGCAACAATGAGGAATGAACGGCTAATCAATGTAGTGTGCTAATACTCAGATATGCACCAAGGGAACACAAGTTCAGTAAGAGTATAAGTCATTGAAACAACAAGTACTTAGTCTGCTTCGATGACGCATTCGTCACATAAATAATATAAAAGTAGTAAATAATATGAATAGAAAGAATAAAGGTCACGAAAGTAAGTACAACACAATACAGAAATCTAGATACTTAGATAAAATAAGAAAGCATATAGCATACAAACTAGACCATTTGGCAGGGTCATAGGTAAGGATAGAAGGGTGTACCTCAGATTCGTGCAATAATACAGAAAGGGTAATCACAAATTTAGATATGATATATAGCAAAAAAGTAAAGCTCAACTCGGGAGGTATACCGGTAACCTCATAGTACGTAAGAGAAGGGGTAACAAATAGAAATACTTTACCTAGCAGAATAAAAATCCCAAAACCGAACTTTTTGCTCATTTTTATCCTTTTTATTCACATTAAAACCCCATCATTGATATTTGAAGCTCTATAGTCCTCAGCTTTGAGCTTGGGAAGCATCAAGAAACATCACCAATCATATTTTCCTCCATTAAATTGTAAGTTTTTGACTTTAATTTCCCTAGAATTGGTCCATAAACTCCCCAATTTTTCATACTCTTTTCTTAATTTTATTTCTTTTATTCAAGATTATTTCTCGCTTATTCTTTCTTTAAATTTTGAGTATAAGTTATCTTAAGATATGGGGAACATTTTGATATCCTTAGTTTAAAATTCTGGGTAAGTAGGATCGTAGGCCCTTCTTGATCCATATTTTGACCCCAACTATTTTCATAGCTTTATGGATATCATTTAACTCACATTAATAAGTAGATTATTATTTTTCTAGTTTTGTGATCATTCAAGCTGGTGTGCATATTTTTTGAGTTGTAGAGCAGTCTGAGCATCTTCTAGACAATATTTTTGAGCTTGTTTTTGGAGGATAGGTAGGCTACAACTTACGATTATAGACTTCGATTAGAGGAAAATGATAGTAATATTTAGCATCCTTGGGTTAGGAATTCTAGCTTCCTACCCTTGACCCTATCCACTTCTTTAGTCTGCTTCTTAATTAAGTATTGGTGCTGAATTTCGATTATACATTAACCTGTATCCTACACTGACTCTAGAACATAGTATGGTGGGATTATTGGGAATTTTCGTAATTCCCAAATATCAATTTGGTTTTTTATGCTTGCTGTAGTGATTCCAATCTTATGTAGGGCCGCCAGGACATACTATAACCTTTGACTATGATTGTTCATGTATCATACATATATGTTATCATTGTTCGTATGGATATTTTATGCAGTGGTTTCTATTTTTTTATGTCCAAGACCCCTAAATTAATGATTTTGGAACCTTATACGGCCTTGCTCAGCCCATATTAAGATATTGATTGGCTTTAAGGGCCTACTTTCTTATATTGATTACTTGTGTTACATAGATACTTTTATAATAATAATAAGCACATTTATTTTGATATAATCATAGAGATTTTGATGTTACCGGCTAATCTTGAATGAAAATTTTTTAAGTTGATATTTAACTATACTTAATTATTTATATAAGACCTAATTCTCTATTGGTTGCCCAATACTACTGACTTCTACTATTTTTTTTCAGGACATAAAACCAGGAGCAGGTTACATGACCTTACTGTAACTTATAATTTAGACCAGATTTTGGATACTAAGTATTAGCCATTACCTAATTTTAGTCCCAGACATATTTGTGCACAGGGATACTGAGTTTTCGATGGATTTAGCTACAATTATAGTTTGGTCAAATAAGACTTGAGTCTGTACCAATATGTGCTCGGCAGTGACATTTATTCATAAGTATCCATTATGACGGTTATGTTAGTACACAGGTTTCAACTCACCATACATTCTACGAGGCCATGACAGGTACATAGGAAACTAAGAGATGGCTTTACAGAGAAGTAGTAGGTATACAAGAAAAGTTCCTTCCATGAGTTCCTGACTGTCGTACCTATGGACTTATAAGGAGGAAGAGCGTCCATCATATATTTGCATATTCATGTTTGTGTTACTTTCCACAATTATTTTCTTAGATGATACTTTCCACTTGTGGTATAGGGTGCCAGTGGTTGAGCATGACTATTTGTATTTATCGGTTTATTTACTTTTTGTCTCTTATATAGAATTATTTCTTTGTAGTATCTATAACCTCCTTGTCTAGTAGATTTGTTCATATGCAGATTTTATTTAATTTATGCTTTATTCCTTCATCCTTTATTGAGGTTACCATATACTTCCCTTATTCACTCTCTTTACTTGATTATCTATTGCAAGAACTTAGGTATACTCCGTTCTTTTATAACTTTTGTTGGCTAGTTCCATTATTTGCTCCTTATTTACTTCACTTATATGTGGCTAGAATTATATGTATATACTCATAATATTTGATTTATATGACTCCTTTCTTCATTATCTGCTATTTACTACATTTATTTCTTATCCGAGTTCGGTCGTTCTAGCCTACTGGTCACCTACTAATTTTGGTACTCATACTACACTTCAACATCTTTTTATACAAACCTAAGTACCAGTGATTGCTGATTCACGATAATGTTGATTATCTTGATCTAAGGTAGATGACGTCTTCTGGTTTCTGGATCTTGCATTTACCTCTCTCTCTTTTTCCATTTCTCTCTTTTGTACTATTATAGACAGATATGAAAATTTTACTCCATACTTGTATTTATAATCTTGGACGCTCATGTACTGGTGTACCAAGTTTTGGGGATTTCTTTTATTTTACTAGATTTCTACATGTTCTATCCTTATTTATACAATTATCTTTCATATTTATATATTATTTTCTCTTTTTGTACATGTTGGGTGGTTCTCCTATGGTGCTAGATAGGTTCCCTCGTGATTCGAGAAATCAGCTAGTGACATTGCCATGGAGGTAGTGTCTCCATTATCTTTAGAGAAAAGAAAACTATAGCTTACTCAAGGGCATGAGTGGGGTAATTCTTCTCATGAGTCTTATGTCTCCTGGATGCATAATCTATCACTGTAACACATTGTATTAGAACAAAAAATATCCCTATTTTGGATATATCACAATATACCACAAATACATATGCTCCATCTAATAGAGTCAACACTGGGGCAGAGGTCCACTTATCTTTCAGTTAATGAAAACTCTTCGAACAACTATTGAACCATTAAAACTTCACCTCTTCTAATTCAACCTAGTCAAGGGTGAAGCAATAGAGGAAATACCTTTAATGAATCTCTAATAGTATCCCTCTAGAACTGAGAAGCTCTAAATATAAAAAATGGAGGTTGGTCTATCCTAGTTCTTTATCACCTTTATTTTTTGCGAATCAACCTAGATTCCCTCGCTTGAAACCACATGGCCTAGGAAAGAAATTTATCTCATCCAAAATCGCACTTAGAGAATTTGGCATAAAGTTGTTAGTCCTAATGAGTCTGCAATACAATCCTCAAATGGTCTACATAATTTACCTCAGTTATGGAGTAAACCAAAATATCATCGATGAACACAATCACAAATATGTCCTGGTACTACTCGAACACCCTATTCATGAGTTCCATAAAAGATGCAAGAGCATTTGTTAGTCCAAACTACATAACTACAAATTTAAAATCACTATATCAAGTTATGAAATTTGTATTTGGTATGCCATATTCTCTAACTTTGAGCTAATGATAGTCAGATATAAGGTCTATTTTGGAAAATAAACTAGTACCTTAAAACTGGTCGAATAGGTCATCGATTCTAGGAATAAGGTACTTATTCTTGATAGTGACCTTTTTCAATTGGTGGTAATTTCTGAACATTTGGAGTGACCCATATTTCTTACACACGAATAGGAGGGACGCACCTTACAGAGATACATTATGTTTGATTAAGCCTTTATCTAAAAGGTCTTTTAACAGTTCCTTGAGCTCCTTGATCTTTACAGGTGCCATTTTGTATAAAGAATTAATATGGGCTGAGTATCTTTAAGGAGGTCTATTCCTAAGTCTATCTCCCTTTTTGGAGGGGCTCCAGTTATGTCCTCAAGAAAACTATTTGGAACTCACAGACAACTGGGACTAACTAAAGAGTTGGGTCCTAGATTATGTGTCCTTAACTAGAATAAGATTCTAGATACACCCTTTTGATTTTAACTTTCTGGCCTTTAGGTATAGGATGAGACCACCTCTGAGTACTAAGATACTACCATTCCATTTTAATACTAACCATTTTGAAAACTAAAACTTGACCACTCATGTCCTGCAATCAACTGAAGCATATCAAGAATGAAGCTAATCCATATCTATTATGACATCGAAATCTATCATGTAAATATCTACTAAATAAAACAAGGTGACCTTTTGGATGACTAAAATTAGACAACTTTTGTAAAACTTTTCTATTACGATTAAGTCACCTACAAGGGTGGAAACTGAGAAAGACTCTTGAAAAGTTTTAGGCACTTAAAACTTTTCAAAAGTATGAGTAACAAATGATAAAGTATCATATTAATCTAATAAAGAATAAACATCAAAGAGTAAACACTAAATCATACCAATGACAACTCTAAGGAGTCTTCTTGGTCCTAGTAGGATACAAGTGCATAGAGACAATTGTGATGCTAGCAGCTAAAAGCACAAGAATTTGCACCTTGATAAGTCGACTGACTATCTATAGTTGTTGAAGTGGTGGATGGATTATGATTTCCACCCCCACCTTGCATAGATGAAGGGAAATCTTTCAAGTGGTGACTTATTTGTCTGAATATGAAACACCTTCTCTATCTAAACAAACACTTCCCTCGATGGGTCCTGCCACACCTTTTTATAGTAGGGTAATCACGATCACATACAAAACTCCCCTAAGACTTAGATATTGATTCCTTGTCTTTCCTTCCATAATGGGGCCTGAAATATAAAAAGGAGCACTAAAGGATGAATAAGAAATCATTGTAGGCTTTTGCTGAAAATTTGACCGGTTTTCAATAGGCTAAACCTAGAAGTTCCAGTCTTATCTTTCTTTTTATGAGACTCTTCCCTCGTCTTCTCCTTGTACTTTCCAATCTACTCTAAATTCACCATACACCTGTCTATCTCTATATCCCCAATCAATATTGCTTCCCTACCCTCCCTTATCAGGTAAGGTGTGAGCTTGTTTATGGACAAGTTTATCCTGTTTCTCATATCGGTGATCATATCAGGAGCGTACATAAACAACTGAGTAAACCTGAGGCCATATTCTACCACACCTATGGAGCCTTTCTCCAAATTCATAAACTTAAAAACCTTATATTTCTTCCTTTATTAGGGAGATAACTGCCCCAATAAATTTTCCTCAAACACAACTCAAACCACATTAACATAGTCACTCTCCTGTTCTTCCTCTATTAGCCAAACCAAATCCTAGCCCCATCCTTGAGTTGATATGCAGTCAGGTTAGCAATGGTTACCTCATCTACTTTCGTCACTCCGGTAGTACTCTGAACCTCCTCAACAAAATTCTCTGGGTCTTTCTCCAACTTAAATCCAAAGAACTCAGTTGGGTTTATTTGGAGGAACACCTAGAGTCTTAATGTATCAGAGGAATATTTCTAAGCTGCTAGCGCAACCCTTTACTGACAAACCTTAGCAGTAACATCTTAAGATAATAGTTGGATTATAGTTTAGAATTCTTCAGTCATGACATTGTAATTTTTGGGGGGTTGAGACTGGGAAACAGGTACTTCCGATGTGGCTGGGGGATTTTGTCCCTGATTTTTGGTCCTATATCTGGCCTTAGTTTGAACATTATTTCTTTGAGGAACCATTCTTTCTACATACCTATAAAGTTTGAATGAAAGGATTTATCGTTACACTCTGTGGCACGACAAAGAGTAAAAAAAAGGAATGTTTTTCCTAAAATGTTTCGCAACCACTCCATTTTAAGTGTGCCGCTCTTCACACCCATAAAAAAACTCTACTAAATGTGAATTTCAAACACCCTAGGACTCTTGAAATCTATTCTCTGATACAAAGTTCTTAACGCCTCGAATTTACACCATTGATGAGATACACTGCTGAAAACCCTATAGGACCCTCAACTAACCTTGTGTATCTGGTGCACAAATAAATATAAAGCAACATGATGGAAGCAACTAAAAAAATAAAACTAATCATAAATACTAAGTTGTCTATGTGGGATGAAACTAAGATAATCTGGAAAAATTATATAATCAAATGTTAAAACATAACATACTAAACATCATGTCTACAACAACAACATACTGAGTATATTCCCACATAGTGGAGTCTAGAGAGTGTAGAATATACATAGTTCAAACCACTACCTAAGAGTTAGGTAGAGAGTTTGTTTCTAGAAGACCCTTATCTCATGACAAACACTATACTAGCAATTTTAAAATAGCATAATATACTAATAAGAAAAATTGAGATGAGATAAAAACACCAAGATAACAACTAAGGCAACACTATCAACAAATAATAGTACCATCAACCTACAAGAAGCAATAAACCTCCTAAAACTCTCAAAGCCAACCCCTACACATAAGGTACTATGACTCCTAAGAACCAAAAAAACCTACCTACCAACAAAGATTTCCCCCTACTTGCTAATGTTGTACCCTAATACTCGTCCAACACACACCTTCCTATCTAGGGTCATGCCTCCCTAGTTAGTTGTAACTTCTTTAACTCTTATAAAATAACTTATCTACAATATGTTTTCGGTCTACCTCTACCTCTCTTGACCATCCATCTCTAATCTCTCACTCCTCCGTACAGAGTCATTCATCTCCCTCCTAAGAATATGCATAAAACATCTCAGTCTCACCTCTCATAGCTTGACTTTCACTAAAATCACCCCTATCATATCTCTAACAATGTCATCCTAGATCTTATCACATCTAGTTAACCTACACATCCATCACAACATTATATCTAAAAAAGGAAAATTATTGCTCAACTATTATAACTGACTGCTGTCTGAAAACCTCTACTAATTGAATTAACTAGCTAAAATAGTCTCTACCTTATAAAAGAAATACTAAAAATGAAAGGAAACATGAATGAACAAGGACATCCAAAAGAATGCTGAAATGATATCTAGGCCCTTGGGTCTTGAGGACTCACCATAATGACTTGGTTGATTGGTGAACCATAGATATCCGTGAGTGTGGATGGATGGACTATATCTACAAGGTTAGTATACGCAAAAGAGTATGCGGAAGTACTTCTAGAATGTATTGAGTATGCAGGTATAAAATGAAATAAGTCTAAATATAAAGGAACTAATGAAAATACTAAATTTGAAAGTTGATATAAGAACATGACATGCATATATATAACATAGAACTCAATTGTATCATGAGAAACTCATAAGATGAACATTACACTAAATCATAAGGCTGAAATACAATAACTCATATTTAGCTGATACTTTAAAAACTAATCATCATACTCATATTGAAAGAAATCATACTTCACTGTGCAGCTTGGTGAGTCATGCAACAACTTACTATAGTGTAAAACTAAAAGCTTAACATAAATGGGATATTCTCTTACCCAATATATAACCATGTGAGAAACTCATGGAGTCTAACTTAATAAGTCGTTAGTATGGCTCCCTATATGCATCAAAAGTTATAGGCCCTGGTTGGCATGGATCTACTAACTTACAGTTGAGCTTGTTTTAGCTAAAATTAGCATATGGGACCTCAGATTCTTATCCATCTCAAATCTAGATACTACTCCTAAAACTAAAACACTGATGGATACTATATTTAAACATGGACTAGTTAAATATTTTTATTTAAGCTTGTAATAGTAAAACTGAAATAATTGAACTATATGCCCATTTAGATTCTTAACTATTAAACATGTTATTTCAGGACTGAAATTGATACCTATCACGCTATGTGATCGAAATACAAAAATATACTATAACATGCTATAAAATAACTTAAAATAAATGAGTATTGACATTTAAAATAAAGGAATTTAGATAATGTACAATTCCATCTAAAAACGGAAATTCTCCCATAAAAGCTTGATTAGGGAATGAGTTCATGCTTGAAACAGAAAATAATTAAGATCCTAACTCATAAATAGGAGAAATCATGATAAAACTCTTGAAAACATTTTATAATCATAAGAACATCATTTAAGACAAAATTTCAAACATAGGGATGAATTTAGGTATGAACCCTAATCATGGAATCATGAAATCTTAAATTAAAAATGATAATTTTGGCATGAGACTGAAAGGATACTCTTATTAAATAACCATATACATGTTTCTTGAAAATTGTAACTAAAATCTTGTAGAAAAACTTGGATTCTTATTCTTGAAGATGAAGAACCCTAGTTTATACGTTGAGAGAATTTTCTTTTTAGATTTTGACATTTTAAAATATAAGAATGATGAATGTGTCTAAGTGTGCATATTTATATTTATCCATATCCTATCCAAAATAATATAGTAATTGGGCTAGGGAGGAAGGATTTTGACTAAAATACCCTTCACTTAATTTTTTTGATGGAGCACTTGTACATATGACAGTAAGGTCTATACCACTATGGTATGGTCCGTACCTCCTACATACTAAGAGGATCTTTCTGGTGGCTTCATAATAGAGGATGGTACGGTCCGTACCACCCTGGTATGGTGCATTATACTAGACTTTGTGATTTTTAGACATACTTCTTTTCAAGCACTTTCCCATATGGAATCCTCCCATGAGAAAATCCAAACAGAAACCACAGGTCGCACCATGGTTCGTACCTTGGGAAAATTTTCTGGAGAAGTCTATTTAACTTCCACTTCCTTGAAAGACTTATTAGACTAGGCGTTGAGTATAATATGAGTACAGCTTCTTATAATAGACCTAGATATATGTGAGAGAGTTTGTTGGTGAGATATAGTCAGTTGAGTTAGTAGTACTGTTATACTTATGGGTGTCGATAGGTAGCCCACTCTCTCTATGGTTTAGGGCTATTAGGAAAAGATCATTACCTTAACCATGCTTGGTGAATCACTTATTATATGGATGCATTTTGTAGCCATGACGTATTATATCTCACCTTTTATGTAGGAAGGTTTTTCGGTACCACTTGGAATAACTAGGAATTTTTCTGCATTATTAGGACCAGTGCCTTTCTATTTCTCTTCATTCTTGTATTTAGTGAGTTTGATTGATGTGTTAAGTGACAAACCTAGCCACTTACACGAGCATGATTTGTGCTTGTTTTGTTGAGATTGGCTCAGGCCTTAATTCAATTCCTATTCCTTTTATAATATGGTTTTTCTTTAGGTTACAAAGGTGTGAAGAGTCATTTTTGGTTTTGTATTGGTCACTAGAGCAATTTTTGGCATATGTTTGATTTTCCTTTAGGGTATCCCCTTTTTGTAGTGGACTGAGGGATACTGATCCCTGGATTGTTCATTGTTGAACCATAGTATCTTAGTGTTAATGAGTCACCCTGTGGTTGGGTGATGCGTGTTTCAAAGTGTGTGTCAACATTTATAGTTTTTAGTAGTGGTTTAGTGGTATTTTTAGCATTGTTTGTTCTTAGATATGAGTCCTAACATTCTATTGAGATCAGAAAATTATAGTTGAGTGGCATAGTGGTAGCATGGTGAGTACATTTTGAAGTCTGGCAACAATTCGGGTTATCTCAAGTGTATAGGATTGTGATATTATATATTAACTGCATGGTGCTAGTAGGATACTAAGGAAGAGTTCTTCTCTTACTAAGCCACAGGTTAGCCCCTTTCTAGTGGTTGGTATAGTATGAGATTGTCTTTTTATAGTACGATGCATAATGGATTTTCTATAGAGGTAATCAGGTTGTTTTGTTGGTCATTAGGACTTTTTGTGTTTTGAGGAATTTTCATCATGAAATCGTAATGTGCTGGTCATAGCACGGCTATGTTGGGCTAGGAGCTATTAGTTTCTAGTGTCTTAGGATGAACATCGATCATTGAGTCTCGAAAGATTGAATGTGTCTTGTTTAGTGTGCATAAAGAGTTATTCATTATCAGTTAGGGACGTCAATATTTCCTTTAGTATTGGTATGGGTTATTTAGGTGATCTAAAATCATGGTCTCTTAGGTTCTGGGGTTTTATCTTATTGCGAGAACATCTAGGAGTGCATTTGAAGTTACTCATCATCAAATGGACCAACAACGTCTCCTTTTGTTTGGGATGACTTGACGTCATCTTGTAAAGGAGCCCAGTATAGATGTATTTTGAATTTAGACAAGTTGTAGCTGGAAGGTGCTTTGTTGTATTTCATGGGTTGGTCCTCTTGACGTGTTAAGTTTGTTGGATTCCTTATTTAAATTAGAGTTCAGTTCTATACTTAAAGATGGTTCTACAGTGTTTGTTTGAGACATGGCATTCAATATGCCAGTGTTAGCAAGTTATATTTTGTTGAGTTTGTATTATAAGGTTCTATTCAGATCAAGATTTTCAGAGTAGTCAGTTGTAATTATTCCCTTTGATAAGTATGAGTGAGTTTCTTAGATGAGACGGATGATTGGAGCTATATTGGTTTGGGCACTCAGTAGGGTGACTTCCATTGTTCCTTATTATAGCATTTTGGTAACCATGCATTTATGTGGAATATTTGAGCTTTAACATAGCTTGAGGACTAACGTACCTAGTTTCTAGTTTGATACGGTAGAGATAGAAGTATTTGATATAAAGAACAAGTGTTTGTTAGAGCTTCGAGATCCAGTATTGGTTTTGAAACTAGAGATACCACCATGGGTTTAGAAGGTGATTTAAGGGTTCAAGAATTGTGGTTGAATTTTGAGAATAGAGGGGATCTGATGTGGTTGATATTGTGAAAGGTTGTTTCCTACATGTTTGATCTACATAAACACAATTAATATATAGAAGGGTTTATAGTAGAGTTCCTAGTGGAATTAGGTTACTACGAACAAACCATTGAGGTTATTGTTGTCTTCCAAGGTTTAGTGCTTGCAAGGGATGTCGTTGTTTTGATAATCAAATTTTTACACTCCTATCAATTAGGCTTCATTTTCATCAGAGAGTATATGTGTTTTATTTGTTTTTGAAATATGGTTTCATCATACAAGGTTTGTCCCTATGATGTCGAGTCTAGGTTCCTAGGTCAGCTAGTAGATGAAGTTCGTATGCGGGATTATGGTGTAGTTCCTCGAGGGTGGTTATAAACTTAAAGATTTGACATAATTTACTAGAATAATTATTTTTACTTAGGTATTCAGATTGCATTATTTATGGTAATGTGTGAGGGGAGTTTTGGATCTTTTTGTAGATGGCTTGGTGGTTTTGAAACTAGACTAGGTGTAACACAATTATTGATTGATTTCTTGAATTTGTCTTGGAGGTGCTACAGATGGGATTAGCTGGTGTTCTCGAGTTCTTTTTTATAATTATTTTTAGTTCTTAAATTGACAAGGCGATGTTGTCTCTTGATGAAATTAGGATTTTGGAAGAAAGTTATTCAGCTTCGGTTTTGGTTTATTGCTTTAGTGTAAATCTGAGGTCCTTTCATTTTGATAAAACTAAGAAAATTTGGTATTTCGAGTAACATTAAATGTTTTGTTGTACTATCTCCTTGCTTGGGGAGATATCTTGGGTGCCTTACCAATTCTTGTCTGGGTTTTTTTACCCTGGCTTAGAGTTTCAGTACCTTACTTATTCTTCCTCTTTTGTGACTTTCGGGGATAAAAGTCTGTTGTGGTAGTGGATATTATAATGACCCTTTTGAAAATGTTTGCATTTATGCATTTTTCCTTGTATTCTAGAGACTTCCAGTAGCTGCCCTAGGATATTAGAGAAATGTTATGACTGGTAGTTCTGTTGTGAACTCTAGTTGAGTATACAAATATGGTATGGAGGTTGATGGTTAATGCAAGTAATAAAGCATTAATATAAATAAAATAAAGAATTATTATAACCTAAATGGCCCCCTAGAAGACCACTGATTACACACATGAAAAGAAAGGCTACAACAGCATGGAACATATGATCAACTTGAATTTCAAAGCTCATTATAGTATCTACAGATTAGTAAATCTATCCAGCATGTTCACACGTCTCCAATTACCCCTACCAGTATCTACACCACAAAAATAGTTCACAAGTGCATTTTGAGTACCAAAACATGGGTACCCAGTAGGTATTATAGGTCAGTCGGGCTAAAGTAAAATATAAATAAGGTAAAGGTGAGTAAAGTAATACAGGTCAATAAGGAATTAAGCAGTATAAAACTAACTATGCAGCCCAAATGGGTAATAGGAAAAGTTCCTAAGTACTAATATTATACAGGTAAATATGGTATCTAATCAAATAATCCTACGCACGACTGTCGCATAGAAACACCCAACTATCGCATTGAACTATAAATGAACTATAGAAAGCGTACCTGAACTCTAGCTGAATATACAAATATGGTATGGCACACGATGGTTAATGCATGTAGTAGAGGGTTAATATAAACAAAACAAGGAATTATTATAAAAAAATTCCCCCCTCCCAATAAGACCACTGAGTACACATATAAAGGAAGCAAACAAAACTTACCTGATGCCCCATCCATCCGGTAGGCATAAATAAAACAAACAACAACTCCGTATGACTCCCCATTTAAACTCGTCAAGTACAAATAACATGAATAAAATGGATACATAGGGTTCAAAAAGGTAAATCAAGATGTAGTCCGCTTGAACTAGGAGGTCGTGCCTCAACTACAGTAGGTACCGCACCCTGGAAGTCTATGCCTCTATATCAAGGGTTAAGGCTGCGGCACAGAGGACCCTACCTCGAAATCAATAGTATTGGTCATATCTCGAAGGACTACACCTCAATACAACAACGGGGGCTGCACATAGGAGGACCATGTCTCAATATCAAAAGTTTGACATCACCTTAATATCAACAGTGGGGGTCGTGCCCAAGGGACCACATGTCAATATCAAAAGTGTCAGCCACACCTTAATGTCAACAATGAGGTAGCAACCAAGAGGACTACACCCAATATCAACTGTGGGCACGGGACCTCGGAGGACTGCGCCTTTGAGGGCCTTCCCTTAATATCGATAGTAGGGTGCTACCCCTCAGTACCCAAGACATAACCCTGTGACAGACCATGCTTTATTTTTATTATATTATGAAGATAGTGTCAACCACTAAGTGGTCGTGGCATAAGTAAACATACAAGTAAGGTAACCACTTGTTTAGTTATTTAGTCAATAAAACCTTCTAATTTTAGTTGAACCTGATAATACATTCTACATCCGTGTGTAATCTACCAGAGATCAATAACAATAATAATGATAATAATAAAGGATCATACTATACCCTATAATTATCAAGAGGCCACCAGCTAAGAACTCATCTCACTAACTAAGCCATATCATGGCTCAACACAGTCACTAGGGTCCTAAGCCGCATGTGGCATGGAAAAGAAATCTATATATAAGACAATAACCTCTACATCCCCCCATGGGAACCCAAAAAGCAAGTAAATAGGCGAGGAATCAATAAAGTAAATCTTCCAACCCAATAATCGTTCCACACAACTAGCTGCACCACAAAAAGTATTCTACATTAGACTAGAATAAATAAAAGTATGTATCTTACCTATGTGCAAGTGAGAATCCTTAAAAGAACATTAAAATCCCTAAAACACCGTGGAATTTTAGAAACATCTCAAAACTAAAGGTCTAGAGGTCAAAACAGGAAGAATGATACTTGTATTGTGTAAAGCAATTCGATTTATATCTGGGACTAAAAATGGGTTTGTGGACCCTGCGGCCTAGAAAAATAATCTAAAAATACTTTCATGAAGGCCTCAGCAAAAGTAATCCTTTGTTCAAATATAAGCTCAATTGGACCACTAGAAGATCCTTAATTATCCAAATAAAGTTTAGGGTAAAAAGAGAAACATTTCAAGAATTAAAACATAGAATCAAGTGGGCTTCTCAGTTGGGAATCGATGCAAAATAATCCCACAGTGATACTTAGTCTAACAACAACCCTACCACACAATAAAAAAAGAAATTCCACTAAGTTCTATATCCAAGGAACAAAACCTCCATTAAAGCTTCATCAAGCTTGGAATGAAGAAGAGGGGAAGAGAAACTCACTTAGAAACAAAGATGTAAGCTAGGGATCTGCCACACGAAGTCCCGTGACAATTCCCGTAGCTTAGAGATGATTTTTTTGAGATGGGAGCAAAGAACTCATGAATGGAAATGAGATAACTGACTAAATTTTGAGGTCTATATATTTTATAATTGGTTGCATCGTTGCATGATTGTGGTGAGCCTACAATCATGCCCAAGGTCGTCCAAAAACATCGTGGTCTTGGTACCAAAAGCACAGTCATCCTAAGTACCATAATTCCTGAACCAGCCCAATCAAATAACCCCTATCGTATTCACACTAAAAAAGGAAAAGGATAACATATTGCCATCATGTCATAAAAGGTGCGATTGTGTGAAAGAAAGAAAATGATATTTATTGTGAATGCGTCACAATGAGGGTGATCATGTTGAATACATGGATTTACAGATTTTTTTGCAATAGCTGATATTTCTAACAATGGATTGAAAATGAAATAGAGTTCAACATTGATCTTAGGTATATTTATATGCCTTAGCGCCATTAAAGTCCCATGGTTTAGCTTATTTTCGGGAATAATTATGTGTTTTAGAGTGTCTTATTGTTTAGTATGTTCTTATCATTGCTAACCGACATAATTATCCCATGTTAGGAGTTATTTGGAGCCTAGAATAATGGAGATCAAGTGGAAACAAAAAAAGGAATGACTAGAGATCAAATGCAGGAAAAATATTCCTATCGCGATAGGGTCACGTCATGATAGCTATGCCATCATGATTGGGGTCATATCATGATCCCCCATTTGTTTTATTGGAAATACTTCCCACTTATATGTTAGGTTGGGGGAGAAAGAATCATTCTACGGAGAGACTATATAACCCTTTATGAGGCATTTTTGCGAGGTGTGAAACACTTGGGAGACAAAGGAGCAAGGAAGAAGACACAACACAAACCAGGTTTATATTTTAAAGCTCAATTCTTGTATTCTTATGTTAATGAAGACAACTTATAGATCGAGTAACAGTTTTAGTTTCTTATAACCCTTGTTCTGAGGTATTGACTAAACATATGATTCTTGATATTGGTTTAACATAAGAAAGTCTATTACTTCTTGTATTGATTGTGTTTATAATTCTTCCTTAATCTGTAATGACCTCATGGTCATTTATGAGAAATATGTGATGTTTTTCCTTCTAGAGCATTTCATTAATTGCCTTAAGTCAGTTATCACTTTCTAGGACCGACAGTTTGGATCCCTGGCAAGTCGGTTGAGAAATATCTTGAATTTTTTATTTTAGAGCCTAAAACTAGGTACTCGTTGACCAAAGTCAACTTTCCTTCAAAATGATCTCGAAATTTAATTTCGACAGTTCTGTTAGCTTTAAAATTACCAAACAAAGTCAAGATTAATCTTAAGTTTGTGTTTTGGAGTTTTTGTTTGAAAGTTATGCGAAATTGCATATTTTAGTTATGTTTATAGCCTAAAGTGGAGCTTGAGTGGTATTTTGATGTTTAGAGGGTCGGATTGGAATTTTGACACTTCCAGCAGCTCCAGAATGAAGATTTAAGGCTAGTGAGGTGTTGGTATAATTTCTGGAGTTGTCGTTGCATTTTCGAGTGTTGGTGGAGAAGTGCAGTTTGGCTACATTTGGTTTGAGAATTTAAGTTTAATCGATTCCATTGAGTCTGGAATGTCGTTTCCATGCTGTTTGTATAGTAAATTTGTCAAAATTGGACTCCATTTGATCCCCGAACTCCCACCTAGAAATTCTGAAAAATACAACAGCAACCTGCAGCTGGTGCAGGTGCAAGCATTTAGCGCGATCGAATTGAGATAAGTTCTTCATCCTGCGCGATCATTCCTAGTTTGTGTGATCGCGGTAAATGTTGGGAATTTCCTTAAGTGCAATTGCGCCTAGATAGCGCGATCGCGGCATGCCGCGCCTGGCAGTATATAATTTCCTGTAAAGTTTCCCTTTATTATTTTAGCAACCCTACATCATTTCACTCCATTCCTGAGTGAAATTAAACCCCAAACAACCATTCAAGGTCTAGAAAGTCCTTACATTATTCCCCACTGATGCCACACAAATTTGTGTAAGTCTCATTTTTTCTTATGTTCTTAGTTTTCAACCATTAATGGCCTAAGAGTTGAGGTTAATGAAATCATCTCATAATCCATTGTTTTTCATGTAATTCTTCATTAATTGGATATACATTTCTCCTATATCGTTATTTCATCATAATTATAACGTTAAATTCGTAAAGGTCAAATCTTTGACCCCGTAGGGTCAATTCTGTCTGAGCTGATTTGAAGCCCTTTCCGCGTCCACATTATGCTCAATTTTGGAGCACGAGTTCCTAATGATGTTGGGAACCCCGTAGTGAAATTTATTTTTTAATTTCAGCAAGCGAGGCCCACAAGCTCGTTTTAGGCCCAGTCCAAAACTTAGTTATACATCGTTAGACTCATATTAATATGTCAATTCTGTCTGGGCTGATTTGAAGCCCTTCCCACGTTCATATTATGCTTAATTTTGGAGCACGGGTTCCTAATGACT
>JBDJHY010518656.1:0-17057 GCA_039654485.1 Withania somnifera
TCTATGGTTGGTTTCAGAAAGATGGTTATAGAGATCAAACATGGAAACTCAACAGTATTTGGAGACACTTTTAAGGCTTAGTGACCAATATAAAGAATCCTAGGATCATTTTCAAGTTGACCTACTTTCTACTTAGATAGAATTGAACCGGGAAAGTTCTATATACCCTATACACGAAAAGACTAAAACTAATTAAACCCACCCACACTTTGCACGTAGATAACTTATATCAATCTAAACTTGTTACACAGATAATTTAGTTTCTACAAATACAATCAACATCACTCATCATCACAGTTTATAATTTAACAATCCTAACACACAATATATGCCAATGAATTTTTTATACTAAAATTTTTATTTGTACAAGGTATCAAAATTTAATCAACAAAACATAAACCAAACCTGCCAGTTCTAATAGATAGCATGTCTAAGGGAAAAGAAACATGGCCAAAAAAAAATCCTTGCATGACCAATATAAGTACTACCCCCTCCCCATACAAAACCTTTCATTGTCCTCAATGCATAAACAAATGAACCAAAAATAGAAAAATGGGTGTACCTGAAAACAGCTGGATCAACCCAAGATGGGTGCTTAGAGAATGCACTCGCCACACCAATCTGCTCAACCTAAGCTGCATATGAAAAATAAAATATAAAAACAATCACAATAAATTAGGTTGCCTCCCAATAGTGCTTGATTTAACAGCAGGGCATGATGCAACCACCTTGATTACCCAGATTTCTTCAAGGTAAACATACTCTAGAATGCAAACCTTTTTAATATATCCAAAAAATTTCTTTTTGCGATGTCCATTTACTTCAAATCTTACTTTCTTTTCATTCTCTAGATCGACTGCTCCAGAAGGAAAGACCTCTATGATAATGTATGGGCCAGGACACTTTCACTTTAACTTGCTCGAGAATAATCTTAATCTTGAATTAAACAAGACCAAATATCCTGGGATGAAGTATTTATGCTCAATCCTTTGGTCATGGTACCTCTTCTTTTATTTGTATATAGAGGCTCTCTCAGACACATTGGTATGAAACTTATCCAGCTCATTTATTGATCTTGTCACAGGTCGATTGGCTTTATTCCAACTTAAATTGACTCTTTTTAAAGCAAACAATGCCTTATGCTCCAATTCAACCGGTAAATGGAAGGATTTTCCATGCACCAAATGAAAAGGGGATATACTAATTGGCGTATTAAATGCCGTTTTATATGTCCAAAAAGCATCATCAAACTTATGGACCCAATCTATCCGGATAACATTTACAGTTTTGCAAGTATAGATTTGATCTCTCTATTTGAGACCTTAAATTAGCTGCTCGTTTGAGGATGATAAGGCATTTCCACCTAATGTTGTGTCACTCTGTGTTTAGCCAATGCTTTCCAAAAAACCTTATTATAGAAATGGGAGCCCCCATCACTGATAATGGTTCTAGGAGTCACAAACCTGGTAAATATGTTCTTCTTAGGGGAGGCACTACCCTTTTTCCTTTGTTATCAGACAAATCTATAGCTTTGACCAACTTAGAAACATAGTTGACAACTACTAGAATATACTTCTTCCTATAAGAACTCACGAAGGGGCCTATAAATTCAATTCCTCAGACATCAAAAATATCCACTCACATGATTAGAGTCATAGGAATTTCATGGTTACGCGAAATAACTCCTAGCCTTGGACATCTTTCACATGCTTTGACAAACTCATATCCATCATGGTGAAAAGTAGGACACAAGTAGCCACATTGTAGTACTTTCTGTGCCGTCTGAGCACCACCGTATGCTCTTCTACTATGGATGAATGTTATGCCTCAAGAATACTCCTCATATCAACCTCGGGCAAGTATCTTCTTATCATACTGTTTGCACAAAGCTTAAATAAGAACGACTCATCCCACAGGTACCTATTGGTGTTATGAAGGAATTTTCTTCGTGCATATGGATGTATTCCTTCAGGTATGATATTTATGACCAAAATGTTGGAAAATTAAGCATACCATGGATCCATGTCTACTCTCACAACCATTACCTTTTTATCAGGGAATGCATCCTTAATCTCTGCATCAATTATCTCTCTTCCATCTGCCTCTAACCTTGAGAGATGATTAACAACCTGGTTTTCACATCCTTTTTGATATTTCAACTTAAAATTGTATAATAAATACCCAATGAATCAGCCAAGGTTTTGCATTTCTCTTGCCCATGATATATCTCAAGGAAGCATGGTCAGTATGCTTCACCACTTTGGTGGAAAGAAGGTAATAACAAAATTTCTCGAAGGCATATACTACAGAAAATAGCTCTTGCTCAGTCACAATATAATTATTTTGTGCCCCATTTAGTGCTTTACTAGCATAGTAGATTGGATGAAAAATCTTCTCTCTTTTCTTCCCCAGCACAACACCAATTGCCACAACACTAGCATCACACATCAACTTGAATGGTTCTACCCAATATGGGCCAACTATAACTGGTGCAGTGATCAATTTTTGTTTGAGACCTTTGAAAGCCTTTAAACAGGCCTTGTCAAATATGAACTTTACCTATTTATCAAGATGTTTGAATAGCAGGCTGATGATCTTTGAAAAATCTTGAATGAACCTTTTATAGAACCTGTGTGACACAAGAAACTTCTCACACCCTTTACAGAGATTGGGGATTGTAGCTTCTCAATCACCTCCACCTTTGATCTATCTACCTCAATACCCTTCTCAGATATTTTGTGACCCATACCAATACCCTCTTTTACCATAAGATGGCATTTCTCCCAGTTAAGAATTAGGTTACATATTTGTAGGGCATTACTCAAATTTGTTAGGAAATCATCAAATGTATTATCTACTTCCAAAAACTTATCATGAAGAATTTGAGAGAGTCTTCAACCATGTTAGAAAATATAGACATCATGCACCATTGGAAAGTGTATGGAGCATTGCACAATCTATAGGGCATATTCTTAATAGAAAACGTCCCATATGGGCACATAAATATGTCTTCTCCTGATCCTCTAGGGCTATAGAAATTTGTTTATAAGTCGAATAACCATCTAAAAAGTAATACCAACCCCGTCCTGCAAGGAGATCATGCATATGATCCATAAACGACATCGAAAAGTGGTCTTTCAAAGTAGAAGCGTTCAGCTTCATGTTATCCATATAGATTATCCACTATGTTATAGGCCTTAGTGGGATCAACTCATTTTTCTCACTTATAAGTATATTCGTGCCTCCTTTTTTGGTACACACTATACCTAGCTTACCAATTTTCTATTTGCAATTGGGTAGACAATGCAAGCATCCAACTACTTAATAATTTATTTATTAACAACTTCTTACATTGGTTGGTTTAGTCTTCTCTTATTCTCCCTACTAGGAACACTGTCAGCATTAAGATCTATTCGATGCAAACAAATTCCTGGTGGGATACTAATAATATATGTGATAGTCCATCTTATGTCTTTCTGAACTTTTTCAAAATTTGAACTAACATTGCAACTTGTTGGTTTATAAGATAGGCAGAAATGATGACTGTTAAAGTGCTATCGACTCCAAAGAATGCATATTATAAGTAGTCCGGGAGCCTTTTAAGCTTTAATAATGGTTGCTCTTCAACTTATGATTTCATTGGTGGTGTTGTCCTGTTCTGTAGGTCTAAGTCAAGGTTTCTCAACTCATATAAATAAGACCCAATTCCGGTCAACACATTCATAGTTTCTTCATACTCATCCATGCCATCACAATCCAAGTTCATCATTGCTGTAGCTAACAGCTCAAAAAATAGATTTTCATCAACTTGTGTATCTCTCATATCAACTTATTGAACCTTAATAATGGATAGAACACTTGTATCTCTTGGTTGCTTCATAGATTTATAGATATTGAAAGTGACTTCCTTATTATTCAGCTGAAACTTCATCTCACCTCTTTTAACGTCGACCAGAGCTCTTCTTATTTCCAAGAAAGACCTACCCAAAATGATAGGGACTTGAAATTCGACTACCATATTCTAGTATAACAAAATCGACAGGAAATATGAGGTTATCCACTTTGACAAGCACATTGAACAAAATCCCAACTAGCCTTTTGACTAATCTGTCAGCCATTAAAAATTATATAGTCATTGGTTTAGGGGCTCCTAAGCCCAACTGTTTGTAAATTTCTATTGTCATCAAGTTGATACTGGCACCTAGATCACAAAGGGCTAGAGAAAAATAGAACGTCCCAATAGTGCATGGAATTTTGAACGCCCCCGAATCTTATTTCTTCTGCATCAAGGATACGGAGAAATAGCACCACAATGATTAATATTATCCTCAGGCTCAAATCTGAATTGATCTTTTCTTTGTTACCAGGTCTTTCATAAACTTAGCATATCCTACCATTTGCTCAAGTTCCTCAACTAACGGAACATTCACAAAGATATGTTTTGACATAGTAATAAATTTCTTAAGCTGACCATCCTCTACTTTCTTCTTCATTCTTTGCGGGAAGGGGGTGGTGGCCTTGGCATCTCAATCACCTACTATGGTTCCTCCTTACCTAATTCACTGATATGTTTACTCCCATCCTGCATTTCATTCTCATATATATCAACCATATCTGCATTGGTGTTGAATTCTTAGATGCTGTATTTTTTTAGCTCACTTCAGTTCAGTGCCTTACTACTTCTTGTGGTGATCGCCATGCAGTGGCCATCTCTCTTTATATTGTACACTGTATCACTAGCCTTTTATTGATTTAAAGAAGTAGACATCTGCCCCATGTGGAACTCTAATTCATTTATTGAAGTGGAATGTGAGTCGACCTTATGATTAATATTAGATATCTTTATATTCATTGCCTTTAAGCTTTCACCATAAGAACTTCAGCTAACATCTCTTCTATTCTTGAAGTACCAGCCTATCTCTCATGATTCCCTAAAAGCAAATATATACCACTCATATCTTTCTAATATATATCCTTATTCCTCTAATTATTTTGCTCCCTATCACATTAATCTCTCTTTTCGTTGAAGTATTTTGTGTTATAGTTTCAACCTTGTGTTCCCTGATTGAACCCCCTAGTTCTTCAAATACTTTATTTCCCCTTTAGAGTCAATCTTATCGTCTTTATATCTTTCTTTACCATAAACAACGACAACTTTCACTTTCTCATAGCCTTCACCTAACAATTTCTTAGACATAAGATTTATCTGAGTTTTTAGATAGGCCATATCCTGATCCTTCTCTTCCTCTCTCCTATGCTTCTCCACTGATGTAGGCTCCATTCTTTGCCTACTAGACACTTCATCTTCTCTAGTATTCCACCCGCGATTATTTTTGGTTAGTTTTTTAAGTGAGTGTGACAGTTGGGCATACGATCTAGACATATATGATCCTCCATTGATTCTATCTGCTTCTAAGTTTGAGGGTGTATTCATAGCTCTGTAGAAAGTCTCTTTAAGATAGTGATCTCCCAACACATGAGTGGGAAATTACTTGATCTTGATAAATCTTAACCACACCTCATGCAGATATTTATTGTTCTTTTGCCTAAAGTTGGTGATTTTGTCCCGGAGCACTAACATCTTGGAGGGAGGAAAGGAACTTTCTAGGAAAGTCTCTTTCACCTCACTAGTTAGATATCGAGTCTAGTGGAAGGTCATCCAACCAAATAGTGGCCTCTCCAGACAACGATAAAGGGAATACTCGTAATCATATTTTGTAAGACTTTCATATGGAAATGAAGTTCTTCAAGTAAAGGTTGGGTCTATACCTGTTACTCCTCTAAATAGCCCCTTTATAGTTAAGAGCTGGATCATAGTACTGGTAATGTTGAACTTGCTGCTCGGTGCTAAAGGAGTAGAATAATTTCTCCTATCGCACCGGATCTATCTAAATCAACATCATCATTATCGTCAAACACCTCATTATTCCTTACAGGTTGAGGTCGAGGAGGTTCAACTGGATTATTGCCTCTGGGTGGATTATTTCAAGACAACAGATCAGGATTATGTTACGGTTTATTGCCTTGTCTATTCATCCTTCTCACTGTTATAGTAATCTCTTGATTGAATGGTAGTAGTGGTATATCCGAGGTTTAGGAATTTGGCATAAATAACCAATCACCCTGTAATAGAACAAAAACAACTAAAAGTAAAAACCAAAAATAAGACTACATGAAAAATATTCGCACTTGACCTTAACTGATAACTGTATTCCCCAACAACACCAATATTTGATTACGCTTAAATTACACCTCCAGATAAAGCATAAATGGTCATTCAAATATAGAACCCAATAAGGTTGGAGTCGACCCAACAGGGAATATGGTTTCGAATTTAGGTCTAATGACAATATTTAATCAATTTAGTCACTTATTTCTAAAAGACAACAGAGGAAATAAGGGGGTTTGTTTGTGTAAAAAAGTAACAACTTGCTATTGAGTTTAGAGATCAATTTGCATAATTCGTTAAGGATTTCAAGTAATGAGAAAGACCTAGGATTATATTCACCATGGTATCAACAAGTCCTTGGATTATAAATGTTAATGGTCTTGCAGTTAATCTTTCTTAAGTGCATAGTTATTTATAACAACAATGCTATTTAACGAAGTGTTTTTCAATTTATACCCAAATAAATATGTTTTACACCTTCTCAGGCTGAAAAAGAATGCAGTAATTCTATCATAATAACTTCAAGATAATTATTCTAGCTATAGCAATAATCATTAGACAAAGGTTAACGCCCTGAATTTCTTATCATAATCTCAACTCCTAGGTTTAATCGTATGGTTAGTACTAACTAAACCTAGTCATGTTCAAGTGTTTGAAACCACCAAAAATCAATTATATTGTAGAGATTATGTGTTAATATAGTTATTGAGACGCAAGAACCATGTTAGAATTATAACCCTAGGTTTGTTTAACTCATGGATCCATCAACCTTAAAGTTGGAGATTTAGCCACTCATGATTGTAATTACACAATAGTAAAGAGAATATTTAATATACACCATACCAATAAAAAACTCTTTCAATTGCTGATCGATAATAATCAATGATAAAAAACACTCTCAGACCTTTTGTTTTGGAGTAGAGAGAATAAAACGTACAAAACTCTCTCAAGAACATTTAAAGATAATCAATAATCTGAATAATGCTAAGAACTTTGATAAATAAAATAATCTAATATACCTATTTATAGTATAGGTATACGAGTTTAATATTTGAAACTTAAAAATAATTTCTGCTCAAATTAAGGTGGCTCCTTGAACGAATCTCCGAGCTCAAATGGTTCATCTATCCTGCTGTTTGTTTCATCCTCTATACAAATGATTTTCCTTCAGATGAAACCAAGTTGGACTAGCCGTCCAAGGTTGTATAGTTCATCCAATCTTTCATCTTTTCTTATTCATCAATTTTTATGGTACTTTGGGTAGTTTGTATAAGACTAGATGAACCGTCCATTTTCGGATGAAAACTTATTTCTTAAACAGTTGAAATTCCCTAGATGGACATCTTGGGAGAACCGTCCAGGGCTAGACGAGCCGACTTTTTTATCTTCAAAACTCAGCTTTCTTCAGTAAATTCTCCCACGTTTCAAACTCAAACTTTACCCTAAAAACACATACAAAACACATCAAATCACACAAAAGTTACTCAAGAACATGCATTTATTAATAGTTTTAAGTGAAATATGTGACATAAAATATTGTCACATCACTAGTCAAATAGGCCTTCTTCTAGGAAAACATGTCCTTCTAGAGCTAAAGATTCTGACTTTGACATATGGCTAGTTGTTCCTTTAACTCATTGACCTCTTTCTTAAATCTCTCATTTTTTACTTTGACATCATCATCATCATCATCCTAAGCATTATCATCTAGAATAGCTTCAGGATTAGCAATCCGTCCAAATAGATAATCGCACTCACATATAGTCTTAGCATCAAACAGATCATTCTTTGTGGCCTCTTTCCCACCATACAGCTCCGTACCAAAGTGCACAAAATGATGGTTAATAAGTAACTATATCTAGCCTATGAGAACCAGTATTTGGAGAAACTACCCTTTCTTTGTGTTTAATCATTAGGGCCTGTAGATTAATCTTATCCTTATCTTCCAAAACATTCATGGCCTTCATATCCCTAAATCTAGCATCATGCCTCCTCCATCTCTAGGAAGTACCACCTTATTCACAACCTCAAAAAGGAATTTGTCAAACTGACCCATTTCCCTTTTAAACACTTTCCTAGCCCCTCTCCCCACCTCACCACTAGTGTATTAACTAGTCAAAAACTATCTCTAGCTCTATCCCCACCATATAACAACATTACTTTATCAAGAACTTGTAGAATTTCCCCAAGTTCAATTGAATAAGTAGCCATCTCTACTCCCTTAACAACAAAAGTGATCACCTCTCCCTCCAACACACTTAAATTAACATAAAATTCTACCACTACACTCTCAAACGCCATGGGATTAGGATCCCTAACTATATGTACCTAGCCTTGAGCACCTATCTAGCAAATTTTGAACAAAAGGGTTAAGGATGCCTCTTGATCAATGATTGTCCCCTTGAGAACAACCTGTAAACCATACCATGCTTCCTTCCCAAACTCTAGATATTTGTCTTAGCTCTTGTTCACCTTTTCTTATTTAAGTTCACCCTTTGGATTCTTTTTGTTCCCGGACCTGGATTTCTCTACCTCTTCCTGTGTCTCCACATCCTCCACATCAATTAGATCATCATCCTCACCTATTTTTTTTCTTTCCCTTGGTGTTCCTTTTTTTCTTACTGGACTCAGCAATCTCAACTACTTCAACAACCCCTTTTCTAGTAAGAGGAATTTTGGGAAGTGGAGTGGTAGAGGATGTGGGTTTGGATTGTGAAGGATTAAGGGTGGATTGAGAGGATGACCTAGTCAAGCGTCCATACAATAGTCTATTTTTCTAGACCATATGAGCTACTCTATACTTAAACCCTTTTATAAAAGAGGTGGTCATTTTTGTACATTGTCGGAACAATAATACATCACTATCATCATTGATTTCCTTCCCTTCATTAGATGGTGTACCATTAGGACTAGGGTTTGAATGTGGTTCCTTTTCATCAAGCATCCAAGAAAAGTTCGAGAGTCTGATTTTTGTTTAATGGGGAAAGTTGGGGTATGAGATGATGATTTGGCTTCATGTGCAAATAGGGAAATGGGAATATCTAGAGATGGTAACCTCAAGGTTATTCTAAATACTTGTATTGGAGCTTGGAGCTTGGGGTTTGGTGTATTCACACCCCAAGGTATGAACTCCCATATTACGATTGGACTTCTCATCGTCTGAATAATCTATAAGATTTTTTAAAGAGGCCATTGGTGAAAACAGTGGTATTCTAAGTGAGATATAGAGTCTTAATGGAGAAAGGGAAAGGAAAAAGAGATTTAAAAGAGAAAGATTTGGTTTGATTTGACTGATTTGATGAATAATAAGGAGAAAATTTTGGATAAGTGGGACGGTTTGTAAGGAAAGTGACGGAGAAAAGACTGTTGTTAGGGAGTCATCATTGCAATAACTTCCTCTCTTATTTTTTTAAAAAAATTTACCACTTAAGCTAATAACTAACTCTATTTTCAAAAGAACTAGGGATATTTTTCTCATTGTATAAAATTGGAAGACAATAACAATTAAGGATGACTTGTAAGCAAAATTATGCATACCATTCCAAGAACCAGGTTCTCAACTCTCCTCTACATGTCACTAATTTTTATAGCAATTGTCCATCACTTGCTTCTAACTCTAGCTTTTACAAGGCTCGATCTTGATTAAATTTTCTTCCTACAAAAAAAGGATGGCTAACTCATGAGTATTGCTCATACTGTTACAGCTTTCATTTAGCACTTTTGCATTTGATCAGCATTGATAATCAAACCAAGTGCTAGCCTAATATCCTCAAACTGCTCCCTTCTCAAAGCCTTGGTAAGAATATCATCTACCTATTCATCCGTGCTCCATGACACCATCCTGATTAGTCCTTTATCAATATTATCCTTGAGAAAATGGTGTCTCACATCAATGAGCTCGGTTCTTTTATGTTGCACTGGATTTTTTGCCATATTTATTCCACTAGTGTTGTCACAGCAAATGAGAATGCATCCAGTGTCTACTCCATAGTCACTGAGTTGCTGATTTAACCATAACAACTATGAACAACATAATGCGACTTCAACATACTCTACTTCAGCTGTTGAGAGAGCCACTGAGTTTTTGTTCTTAGTTCCCCAATGGATAAGACATAGATCTACAAAATGATCCATGCTAGAAGTAATTTCTCTATCCTCTAGAAATCCAGCATCATCAAATCCCACCAGGTTAAAAGTATCACCTGTAGGGTAACAAAACACTAGATTCTGAGATGAGACTCCTTAGGACATGACTGATATCTTGCACATAAATCAACATTGAACACAATATTTAGTCTACTGGTTGTGAGGTATAGGAGAGAGACTATAATTTCTCTTAACTTGGTCTCAGCTACAGATTCTCCAATATCCTCATGTACAAGTTTTGTGGTAGTAGCAATGAGGGTATAACTAGATTAGCTTTCTCTATACCAAATATTTTTCTCCAATGTACTTTTGTTGATGAATGATATATCTAGTCTCACCTTGTTTGATTTACATCCCCAAAAAGAAATTTATCTCTCCCATCATACTCATCTCAAATTCACTCTTCCTCAGTTCAGCAAACTCAGTACAAAGTTCTTCACTGTGGCTCGAAATATGATATCATCCACACAGATCTGTACTATTAGAGTATTCTCATCAAACTTCTTCAAGAAAAGAGTATTATAAGTTTTATCCCTAATGTAACTATGATTTAGCAGAAAGGATGAAAGCTTTTCATACCAAGCCCTTGGTATCTGTTTCAATCCATGCAAACTTGTCTAACTTGTACACATGGTTTGGAAATTCAAACCTTTCAAAACTAAGTGGCTGTTGAAAAAAAAATATTCTTGCAGATTATTGTCCAGAAAAAAACTCCTTACGTCCATCTAATATAAATTGAATTCCATGTAAGCTGCAAAAGCAATCAATAGTTTGATGGCTTCCATTTTGGAAAGAGCAAAGGTTACATTATAAGCTATACCTTATTCCTGGTTTTACCCTTGTACTACTAACCTTGCTTTGTTTTTAGTAATCCTTGACTCATCATCTAGTTTGTTCCTATAACCCATCTTGTGTCAATAACAAACCTTCCATTTAGTTTAGGAATAAGGTGCTAGACTTTGTTCCTTTCAAACTATTTCAATTCTTCCTGTATAAAAATGATCCATTCTACATCAAGTAAGGCTTCCTTGATATTCTTAGGCTCAATTAAGGATATATAGGCTACATGTGCCATCATGTTCTAACTTTGGATCTCATTTGCTTTCCTGAATCCAAAGGTGAGACGATGTTTTCCATAGGATGGGAGCTTTTGTGCTTCCATGTTTTTCCATACCCTTGAGCTGATGATTGTGGTTCCTCCATCGTTTTTTGAGTCTTGAAATTTATAGATGATTCCCCTAAATCAAGTACCTCCTCAGTTGTTTGATGTTCCTAATTGGTGTTTTGAGGAGACACATATAGTATCTTTCACCCTCATCCTCTGAGTAGGTAACTAGTCCAATATCTTCAACATTCAGTTGATCTCCAGACATTCCTTCATAGTTTTCCTCATCAAATATAACATGCACACTTTCTTCAAACATATTTTTCTCAGGATGAGCACTTTATAAGCCTTACTCAATGAGGAATAACCTAGGAAGAAACCCTCATCACTTTTGGGATTAAACTTCCCAAGATTGTCTTCACCACTGTTGTGTACAAAGTATTTTCACCCAAAGGGTCCCAAATGAGAAATATTGGGTATTCTTCCCGTCAACAGTTCATGTGTATTCTTGTTTAGATGAGATCTAATGAAATACCTATTCATTAGATATCAAGCAGTAGTTACAGATTTTTCCTAAAAGACTTTTGGCAGTCCACTGTCAATTAGCATTGTTATTACCATATATTCTAGTGATCTATTCATCATTTCTACTACCCCATTTTGCTATGAAGTTTTGGGTATATAGAAATGATGTTCAATACCATTTTCAGCACAGAAGAAAAGAAAGTTTGTATTCTCAAACTCAGTCCCATGGTCTGATCTAGCACTAGTTAGCTGTGCATTTAACTTCTTTTAAACCATCTTGACAAAGATTTGGAATACTACAAAAGTCTAATCCTTTGAATTTAGGAAGAGTTTCCAAGTGAACCTGGAGTAATCATCCATGATGACAAATACATACCTCTTTCCACCTCTACTGATGACCCTCATGGGTCCACAAAAGTTCATATGTATTAGCTCCAGAGGTCTATAAGTACTTACTATATTCTTGGGCTTGAAAAATGTCTTCACATGCTTTCCCTTAGAACATGCTTTACACACAGATTCAGCAGCAACTGTCTCCTTGGTCAGACCTATCACTAGTTCCTTTGAGGCCATTTTGTTGATTTAAGAGAAGTTTACATGACCTAGACTCTTGTGCCACAAAGATGACTTGTTAGATATAACACTTAGACAGAATAACTCTTCTTCTCTAGGATTTATGATATCAGCTTTGTACACATTCTTATCCCTTTTTCCCTTCAGTATGAGCCTTCCAATCTGCAGACTTATGAACTTGTCGTCAGATGAAGTGAATTTAACCTCATTATCTTTGTTACACATATGAGACATTCGTAGAAAGTAGTGCTTAAGCCCATTGAACAGACACATATTTTCCACAGCTTGTGAGTGAGCTTTCCCTATAACTCCAATACCAACTATTTCTCCAGTCTTTAGATTTTAAAAATCTACACTTCCACCAAGGTAGCTCTTAAGTGAGAGGAAGTTTTGTTTGTCTCCATTCATATGTCTTGATCATGCACTGTTCACATACAAGGGCTTGCTCCTTCCTCTCCTATTTTCCTGTAAGAGCACCAATAGTTAGTTTTGGGTAGCCAGACTAGATTGGGTCCATTTTTCTTATAGAAAGGATGGATAAAATTCCTAATTTCCTAGTATGGAAGACTATAGTTTATTTTGAAATAAATATGTGGCCTTATCTTGTTAGAAAATTTAACATTTATCTTAAAGGCTAGTTTATGAGTAGGGCTTGTTGACCTACTTTTCCATACTTTTTGCATATGTTTAGCATCATAGTCTTATCATGAAAATGATTTAGGTCAAAATGGCTTAAATCATAAACCATGTCTAGGGATAGAGTGCTTTTCATGAATGTTTGTTAATAGTCAGGAGGACTTAATCCACTTTTGGATGTTTTCTAGCTCAATCCTACCAAGTTTAAGATTCTGAGATAACTGAGAATTTTGCTCTTCTAGTGTTTGTAGGCTAACAGTCAAACTTTTATTTTCCATTCTAAGTTTTCTTGAACTTTGGAAGCTTCGATTTTTCCTTTTGCAGAGAACTTTTTCAAGGAGTCTCTTAGAGATTGAATTTCTTAATCAGTTCTTTAATAAGCATATTTATCCACTAGTTGGTCCTTTTAAGAGCAAATTGTGTAATATGCATCATACAGAACAAATGCTAAGGACTCGGGCATCTTTCTAGAAAACATAGTTAAATTCATTTTTTCATCAGAGCCACATACCTGGGGACTATTTTCTTCCTGTTTTGATTTAGAACCAGCCATGAGTGCTAAGATGTTTTCATAAGAAAATGTTTCTATAAAAGCATCCTTACTATCATGTATCTCCATCAAAGCTAAGGTGTCTCCAAATTATGCCTCAACCATAGACAATAGAGATTAATCTTGAGTCTCCTCTTCCTCAATTCGTCACCCATATCTCCTATTGCTGCAAGAGCTTTATGGACAATAAGATCAACCTCTTGTGAAGTCATATTTCTATGTGTAGGAAGGGACAACTTGTTTCCAGGTACCATTCCTTTATCATCAATGTTCCTTTTGTACTCCAGAGTGCTCATAGGATAGAATTTGATAAAATGATCAAGAGATCCACATTTGTGACACAATAGTTGTTCACAAGAATCTCTATTCTGATTCCTTCTTTGAGAATTTGATCCTCTTTTGAACATTCTTTGAAATATTTGAGTTACAAGTGCCATAATTTCATCTTCTAAATCAACTTGCTCACTTTCCTTGAGAGAGAGTACTTTGTCCCGTATGCTTTTCTTGATTTTTCTTAGATTTATAAGTGGCCAGATTACCAATCAACTCATCCATTGACAGGGTTTCTAGGTCTCTTACTTCAGTTATAGCCTCCACCTTACTTTCCCAAGACTCAGGTAACACAGTAATTTTCTGACAACCTTTCTATTTGGAAAAAATAACAGTGAATATTGTATGCATGTCTTGAATAGTTTCACCTTCCTTCATTCAGAAAAGTTCATATTGTCTGTTCAGATTATCAATCTTGGCCTTTTCATTGCAGAAGTTCCTCCATGTGCAGTCTGTAATGTGTCCAAATCTTTTTACTATCTTGACATGATGAAGTCCTATTGTACTCATCTGTTCCGATTCCACAGATCAAGATCTTCTTGGCTTTTGCATTGTTCTAAAAAGCTACCTGGTCTGCAACATCTTGTTCTAGCCTATCCTTGGGTATTTTGTTTTTTCCATTATCACTAGTCTTCATCAGAATACTTGGGGAATCTAACATCACATAATCAGACAATCCATCATCCTATTCTTCCACCACTTATAGTACTTTTCTTTTAAGAAAGGTGGTCTAGTTTGAGATGTACCTTCTTGAGCTGTAGGAGGAGCAGTCATATTATCCTTTTCAAGGTGTTACTATTTTACGAAAAGAGCCTACTCTGATATCAAATAGAGTAACCAGTGCTCTACCTAAAAAGAACATGGTTCTTATATGAGGAATAACAAGAAAATATAAGATCTTGACATAAATATTTAACGTGGAAAACTACCTTAAACTCAAGGAGTAACAACCTCCATCACTACACGTTTCATTCAATTTGATTGTATGAATTACAAGTATAATACTCCAAATACTGTAAAACTAACTACAACTCTCTAACATCAACACCAGGAACAATTTTCACACATTTAACTCTCTTAAGAAGAATAGACTCTTCTTGTTACAAGCCTCACCACTCAGAATTTAGATGCTCACAACTCACAGCTTGGACTTCTCTCTGTTCTCTCTTTTCTAGTAGCTATGTACCAAGTATATATATACTAGGTCAACTACCACCACCCATCACAAATCCTTCTGGTATAATTCTCCATTATAGTTGGAAAGAATTATTTCTTGCATAACTTCCCACGTACCAACCATAAAACATCAAGTACCACATTATCGTTCAACCACATACAACTAACAACTAACTATAATTTAGTTGATACCAGTTTGTCAATCATCAAAACAATAATATGAAGGAATATGTTGCAACAATGGTCTTTTCCTAGCTTCAAAGTTCTATTAAAAGAAACCAAATTCTTGGTACAAGCCTCACCATCTCAGAACAACTTAGGTAACACTAGTATACCAGTTCATCTAATAACTAAGCATTAACTATGTCCCATCTTATTTTTTTCCTAGCTCCTTTACAACCATCTTCCAAATCATAAAAGGAGTTACTAAAAGGAATAGGATATGAGAATATACTATAGAAGTTACGAATATAGGTTAATCATTAGACCATTAATATAGTGTTTGAGAAGGCCATTACTGAAAGAAATATTGTTCTAGCTAGGCCAATTCTTATTGCTAACTTGATACTCAATATATGGTCTATAAGGTAAAGTACAATGGATAGAATTACTTCATATATTGAATGTATAAAGCTTGAGTAGAGGGTGTGTTGAGCATTATCTATACATATTTGTCATTCATCATCATTGATGGACATACATAGGACTCAGATATGAGATAAATGTGATCACAATCTTTTGAAGGAATTTTGTCAGAGCTTATACATGACATAACAAGATTTGTTAAGCCACTTTGGTAGTATTATGAGGTTTGAGTCCATAGACTGGTCATACTGCGAGACACGGGTTTAGCATGACTTAATGTTGAGGTACGCAAGGACTTGAAGGCAGTGGCATGAGATATATTGGAAAACTGGGATGTAGTGTAAGATGAATATATTGATCATTCTGGAAACATCATAATGGATTCATAAGCTAAATGGACATCTATATTTTTGGAAAGATTAGAACCCTTGTCTGAAGCAATTTCTCTTCATTAGGAATGGGACATAAGTGTTGATCAATATAAGGTGAGTAACCCATAGATATGTGCATGGAACGAATGAATAAGAAGAGATTATATTTTTATTTTATGAATAAACATGTCGTAGCTTGAAGTTACTAGCCATTATATTAAGAGCAAATTATGAGTTTGTTGGACTGACCATATTGTGAAACCTGAGTGGATATATTGTGATCCATGTAATATAAGGTAGGAAATTCATAACTTCATATAATAAGATTGAGGTCGTTGTATGAAAATCGTTGCCTCTTATCCTAAGAACTAAGTATGTACATGATATTATATGAAGTACATGAGCATGGGTCATAGACATGATGTTGACACTCATGACATGAGTAGGGTGGCATAATTAATAAAACTTGAAGAATACATGAAAGCAAGAAAGAATTAGTGATTCACCATTTTTTACTAAGACACTCAATTATCAATTTCCTATAATATCCCTAATTAAATTCTTAAGAAAACCATATAATATATACATAGCATTCTCCACAACGAGGCAACCCATGAATACTAAATTGAGCAAATATTGCACTTATAACTACGAATCTCATGAAACATACTAAAACGGGTAGAATGGTTCCTTCATAACACTTAAGATTCTTCTTAACCTCACAATTAGACACCATTTCACTTATTCATATAGAACTCTTACAATCATTGATCTCATGCTTAACTTATTCACAACTATTATAAGTTATACACTTAATGTAATGACCCTTAAGGTCATTTTTTTATGAATACACGTTATCTTACATCCTAGAGTATTTCAGTAGTTGCCCCA
>JBDJHY010518764.1:0-17053 GCA_039654485.1 Withania somnifera
TAAAGTTAGTGAAGTTGAAAGCTATGAAGAGTCATTGGTTGTTGTGTTGTTAGATAGCAATGATGATGAAGTGATGAATTATAATGAGATGGTTGCATCTTTGCATGGGTTGAAAACTTATTCAAAGTATCCAACCAGTTTGTATCTTGATCTAAAAAATTAGACTACTCCTCCAGCCAAGTTATCTACAAAGGAGCCACATCAGCTGGAGCTTAATGCTCTTCCTATGCACCTCTAGTATGTTTTCTTGGGCAGAAATAGTGAGATACCTTTTATTATTTTGACAGATCGTACTGAAGAGAAAATTAAGGCTCTCACATCTATGTTGAGGAGATGTGAAGGAACTTATATAGAAAATGGCTAACATCATTGGTATTCCACTAGGTATTTGCATATATGAAATCCTTCAAGAGACGGACAGCAAGCCTAGTGTGAAACATCAATGCATATTGAATGAGCTAATGCATGAAGTGGTGAAAAGGGAAATTATCAAGTTACTAGATACCAGAGTCGTTTACCCTATTTCAAACAGTATGTGGGTAAAACCAGTATAATGTGTCCCTAAGAAAGGGGGTATGACAGTGGATCTATATGATAAGGAAGAATTGGTCCCTTTGAGATTGGTTACAGGATGGAGGGCGTGCATGGATTACCAAAATTTAAATGCAAGCAATGAATAAGATCATTTTCCAATTCCATTTATAGATCAGATGCTTGACTGGTTCGTTGTACGTGGATGGTACTATTTAATGGATGGGTACTCTTGGTACATGCAAATACCCATCACGCTTGAGGACCAGGAGAAAACCACATTTACTTATCTATGTAGGAGCTTTGCTTTTCGGAGGACGCCATTTAGGCCATGCAATGCACTTGCCTATTTTCAATGGTGCATGCTAGCCATCTTTTCTGATATGGTAGAGAACACCATATAGGTGGTAATGGATGACTTTTTAGTTTTTGTACATTATTTTCAGTCATGCTTGGAGTATTTGTCGATGGCACTAGAGAGATTTGTGGAGAATAATCTTGTACACAACTAGGAAAATTCCACTTAACATTGAAGGAGGGAATTGTTTTTGGGCATAGAATCTTATAAAAGGGGCTCCAAGTTAATAAAGCAAATATTGATGTAATTACTAGCCTACCACCTCCAACACCGTCAAATCTATTAAAAGTTTTCTTGACCACCCCATATTCTACCATTTATTCAATAAAGGTTTTTCCAAGGTGGCCTTGCCTTTGTGTAAGCTTCTTAAGAAAGATTCCAAGTTGGTGTTTGACAACAAATGCTTGGATTCCTTCAATGTTCTAAAAGTGAAGTTGACCACTACACCTATCATCTTGCCTCCTGATTAGTCTAAGCCCTTTGAGATGATGTGTGATGCAAGTGGGCTTTCATTAAGAGTTGCACTTGGACAAATAAAAGAAATGTTTTTTGATCTAATTTATTATGCGTGCATGACTTTAAACACTACCAAGAAAAATTACATGGTGACTGAGGAATAGTTTTTGGTAGTATTTTTTGGTTTTTAAAAGTTTAGAGCTTATATCTTGGGCACGAAAGTAATAGTGCATACAATAAGAAAGAGGAAAAGATGAGGATAATTAGGTGGATGCTCTGACGTCAAGAATTCAACTTTGAAGTCAAATATCGGAAGGGGTGTGAGAATCAACAAATCATTTGTCCTATCTAGAGAAAAATATGGTAGAAGTAGATACCTTGGAGAACAATGAGCAATTCAAAAATGAAAATGTGATGATGATTGCAGATGATACTATTTGATGGTACAAAGATCTTGCAAGATATATTGTTTTAGGGGTTATGCCTAATGGTTTCAACTCCCATCGAAGGAAGAAATTTTTACATAATGTGAAGTGTATCACTGGATGAGACTCATCAATTTAGGGAGTGTGTGGATGGTATGATTCGTCATTGTGTCCCAGAAGATGAAATGCAGAAAATACTTGAGGCTTGCCATTTTCTTCTATTGTGGGACACCATGGGGGAATTAAAACTGCTCACAAATTACTCCAAGGTGGTTACTACTGTCCACCACTCCATCATGATTTCTAGGAGTTGGTTAATTCTTGCCATAATATGTCAACTCTAAAGAGGTACAATAAGGAGGCATAAGATGCCCATGAAACCTATATTGGAAGTTGAGTTGTTTGATATTTAGGGAATTGACTTCATGGGCCCATTTGTAAGTTTATGGAATAAGTACATCCTGGTAATCCTGGAATATGTATCCAAATGGGTAGAGGTAGTGGCATTGCCAAATAATGAAGAAAAAATTTTCACCCTGTTTCTCAAGTGGAATATCATCACAAGGTTCAAAACTCCCAGGGCCATTATTAGTGATGGGGGCTCCCACTTATGCAGCCGATTGTTTGCAGTGTTGCTAGCTAAGTATGGGAGTAAAGCACGAGATTACCACAACTTAACATTCTTAAGAAAGTGGTTAGGTTGAGGTTTATAATTGTGAGATTAAAGAGATCCTGACAAAAATGGCAAATGTGAGTTGTGTCGACTGGGCAAAAAAGTTAGTTGATGCTCTATGGGCTTATCAGATGGCCTACAAGTCATAAATTGGGATGTCTCCATATCATCTAGAGTTTGTTCAATGTTTTCCATCTCCTGGTAGAATTAGAACATAAAGCTCTCTAGGCATTGAAGCAACTGAATATGAGATGTGACAATTCTTCCAGATCCTTAATTAATTATTTACGTGAATTGGAAGAGTTTCTCCTTAGGTCGTATGAAATCTCGGCTCTCTATATAGACAGGATAAAAAGATGGGATGATGCCAAGATCCCTAAGAGAGAGTTTTGAGATAGAGATGATGTGTTATTGTTCAGCTCAAGGTTGAGACTATTCTTGAAGATAGACAGGGCCATTCAAGGTGGTGAATTTCTACCCAAGACGAAAAGTTGAGAGTCAAAGAAGATATTAAATGCCATTCACTTTCAACGGACATTACCTTAAGCAATATTTTGTTGAGCATCAAAGTGTGACTTTGATCGCGGTGGTCTACCTTGATGAATCTTGACAAAGAACCGAGTATTATGTCATGCCCTAATATAACTAAGGTGCTTCCTAGGAGGCAACCCAAATGTTATGATTTTTGTTTTAGTTAATTTTATTTATTTTTTGTTTAGTTTTGTTAGAATGTTCATAATGGTGTGCTAAGTGTGCAACATAACAGTGTTAAAAGAAGGAAATAAACCAAATAATAAGAAAATATACTAAATTTTTCTCATTCAGTAATGCATCACAAGTCAGATCTTCACATCCACGAATGTACAGAGACTTGCAGAACATGCAACCATGAAACTAGGAGTTACTGTGATTTGGCAAGATGTTTTTCAGCATCCATGATGCATCGCATGATTAATCCATGAGTCACGAAATATGCAAAGGAATCACTAATGTAATAATGGGATACTGGAATTTCTATAATCTGGGATGATGCCTTGTCAAATCTGCATTTTGCAGACATGATCCGCGATGAACCCATCAAGGATTGTGCACTAATATTGCATAATGTGCAAAACATGCCCTTCAATGGTTTAAAGCCTCTTGAATTAAAAATGAAGATTTTCTTTATAATAACTGCTCTTATTCTTTTACAAAGGACTCACATTTTTAATAATCGCACATCACAAGTTAATCACCACTCTTCTATTCCATTCATCGTCTTCTCTATTAAAGCATTCCAATCATTCATCTCACTTTAAGGTTATAAATTTTCTCTTAGTTTCATAATATTGGGTTTAATCATTAGCATAGTTTGATTCCCTATGATTTGCAAGACGTAACTTAGAAACTCTATCCTTGTTATTATAATTGGGTTAAAAAAATTAAAGGCTAAAAGCATGTGCATAATCTGAAATCTGTGAATTCAAATAAAATTGGGGGTGGAAACCCTTCCTTTGTTTACTTTGATGTGAATAAGAACTAAAGTAATTAAATTACAATGTTAGAATTCGGGGAAGTCTGAGTACCCTTATTTTTTAGTTAAAATTTAATTGTAGTTGAATTAGGTTTAGCTTCTAATAAGTCTGTGAATTGAAACTGTGATTGGTGTGTTAGAACATGAGGGAAGTCTTGAGAAACCTTGTTTCATGTTAAGAATTAATAAGTTTCTATTTTGAGCTATTGATTAAAGAATAAAAATTGCAAAAGAATTGGGTCTGAGCACAAAATGCTAAACCTGCTATGTCCAGGTGCAGAGTCTTAACTTGTGGATCCTTTATGCAAGTGGAAAACTCAGCATGTGCATTGCCTAAAATTTCAATAACTCCTCAGTTTTAAAGTTGCTAGAACTTATGATTCTACAACTTGCAGATGAAGCAAATGGCATCATCAATCATGTCTGTTACTCAAGGATCATGATCCATGATGCACCTGGAATTTTTTTATTCTTTGCTTTTCTAACCTTCAGTTTCAATGATGAAAATATATGGTAGGGACTGAACTACACCACCTCCATAATCTCTTTCACATGAATTTAAGGACCAAAGTCCATCAGAAAATGAACAAGTGGATCAACCAAGGGCCACAACATATGTCCATGTACCTTTGAAGCGCATTGTTGTTGTAAAAGCCCCATCAAAGAGTAAACGATGGGATGACAGACTGAGGACTAAAGCTTACTAAGTATTGAACTAACTTGTGGTCTCGGTACAAAGAACTATAATGGAGGATAAATGCTAATATTGAGGGCTTGACTGACTAGTTTGCAAGGATCAAGGTTTCATTGACGCAGGGGGACTGATTTGGTATCTTCGGGTGCTTATGAAGTATAAGCATTCAATTATGAGATAGTTTTATGCGGCATACAAGGACTAGTTACCACAAAAGAAGATAGGGGAGAAGATGTAGGTTTTTAGTGTGGTACGACTCAAGAGTCAAGAGGTACCATGTGACAATGAGATAATCAAAATTATGTTAGAGTACGAGAACATAAGTTCCCATTTGTATTTGATGAGATGTTGATATCATTTTGACACTTCTAGGGCATGGTTATACCTTTTGATAAGTGACAGAGCCCCAAGATGGTTATAGCTCGGAGTTAATATCCATTAGGCAGAGATAAATGTCGTTGCTCATTATTGGTTGAGATTTATGTATGCAAACTTGATTACTACCACACATAAGACTATTTTGGGGAATCACACAGCTACAACAGTAGGTTCTCTAATAGTCAAGGACCGTTTGATCTTGGAACTTATTATCAGGCCTGTTATGGCCACACAATGGTGCATATAGGTATAGCCATTCCATTCTCAGTTTTTGTTACAGAGTTGTAAAGGAAGGCTGGAGTCCCAGTTGAACCTAGTAATATGTTCCACCGTAGATATCAGGAGGATCATTATAGAAATGAGGCAGCATAGACCTATGCCAAAAAAAACCATCACCAATATCAGGCCCTGTATTTATGGGCCCAGAGCCCCATTGAACACTACTGAGGCTACACAATCCCAGTCTTAGCCTTCCCAGCAGCCTACAGTATCTACCACATCCACTAGTACACTACAGGGTAGAGGGTACATAGTTTTAATAAGAGAGTGAAAGTGTCGATGAAGAGGAATGCAAAAATTAAGGACAGGTTCAAGTCTAAGGTAAAGGTGGCATTGCAAGAGAGATCTCTTGGGTATTATTAGAAGATTAAGAAGATTTGAGACTTTCTATACCTCCATGGTCATTGGATAAATACTTTTAGTGGGAAATTGCATAGATTTTAGAGACCAAGGGCAGTCTGTTATGGTCACCTCTCGTCAGAATGTAGTTAGCTAGATGAGGGTTGATTTCAAAGTTCTTACATTGATAGAGTATTTATTTTATAAGCCATTATCAACTGCTTCATCAGGTATGGCTTTTGTCCCTACTTCTACCCATCTTTATGTACGGTTGATCCTACAACTAAGCCCGTTATAGTTATTAGTGATACTGATGCTGTGGATGAACCTTCTACTACTGATGCTGAGGATGTTATTAATGGAGTCGAGAAGGTAGACCCAATTATTAGATGGTATAAGGAATATATATACATCACTATGGGTGGTGATGATATTAATTTTGGAGATGTAATGACACTGCGACTGCTCACCTATTTGTTGGATTGGGAGATCTTGATGATGATGCAGAGAAATGATAGATCAGGATAAGCTTCAAGAGGCACTTTACAAATCTTTTTGGGATAGTTCTCAGATTAGAAGAAGTAGAGATAAGGACTACGATGCCTCAAATGATGAGATACACGACTAGTTCACATCAAAGGGTCTCTCGTACATTGATTATGTTTTTATTATTAAGCATTAAGGACAATGCCTTATTTTTGTTAAGGTGGTGTTTGATGGGTTTCTTTCTGATTGATGTATATTTGGATAATATATATTTTGGACATCTAGTTTGATAGTATATGGTTTGTACTTAAAAATTGATCTATTTTTTGATGATGAATTTAGTAGTTTAAATTTATAGTTTGTTTCATTTTTCTTAGTTTTATTCTATCTTATTTTTGTTAGTTGTTATTGTTGGTTATAAAGATAATTTATTTTTTAAAATAAAAGGGCATGATTAGTTGATAAGATGCATGAAATGATGATTCCCTATATTTTATGAGAATTTCAATGAATCATGAAATAGCTTGCTCCATATAGACTCCTTTAGTACTATTATGGTTATACATCACTGGAGCTATCATGTTGCATAGTGGTAAAAGATGATTTTTGAAGAATTTTGATGGTTATATAAGTGTATTGTGTTGTCGAGGTTTTCCTAGAAGTAGCCACCCTTGAAAGAGTACTTAATAGTTACTGTCATCCATGTGTAGTTAACATGCAATAAATGTGGTAGGTATTTGATGTGATGGTATTTTACGTCACATATTGTACTTTGGGAAATAACACATGTTCTTGAGTAACAATAGTGTGTTTTAATATGTTTTATGAGTATTTGGAGGGTTAAGTTGATATGCAGAAGTTTGGAAAAATTGTACAGAAAAAGGGAAAGTTTTGCAGGATTCTTGGATGTCTTGTCTGTCACCAAATGGATCGTCTAAGACCATCATCCAAAAGAAGTTCATATAAATCCATTGGCCAATAGATACAACACTGGATAGGTCCAAAGACCAGATGCCTCAAGAGACGTTTCTTCTGAGATAATGCAGTTCACCCAAAGTGTTTCACCTTATTGGAATTCTACTGCATAGTGGAGATGGCAGACGGAACACCAGACAGTTCTTCTATCACCAGAAAGTTCATCCAGTGTTCCATCTAAAGCTAAGTGATGACCTAATCAAAGTTCCTAATATTGTTCTTACACCTATTCTCTTTAAATACCAAAATTAGGCTAGTTTGAGAGAGGTTTTGAGAGACTTTGACCTAAGGGTTTCCATACATATTTTCTCACTAAAACACAAGTGTAGAGTTCATTGATAATTATTGTACATCAATTGTAATATTATCTTAGTGGTATGATACTTATTGATTTATCAATTTATTATTGTATGTTAATGTCAATGAGTGGCTAAACCATCAATCTAGGGTTGTGGGATCCATGGGTGAAACTTCATTAGGGTTGTAACTGAAACATGGTTGTTGTATCTACTCTAGCGTATGAATATAATATCTATGTAAAAAATTATTTTAGTGGTAGCAGACACTAGCACATGCCTAGGTTTAAATAGCATTAACCCAGTGGTTAAAACTGGTAGTTGAGATTATGCAAAGAAATTTGGGGCGTTAACCCTTGTCTAATGGTTGTTGTTGTAGCAATAGTAATTGTATTGATTCATCATGATAAGGACAGCGTACTCTTTCACATACCTAACCCGGTGTAAAAGATATTTATCTACGATAAAAGGTTGAAAAACACTTAGATAAATAGTGTTGGCTTTATCCATAACTGTGTGTTTAGGAAAGATTTCACAAATGAATAATTAACAATCCGAAGGTTTATTGAACCCTAGTGAACATAAACCTAGATTAACTAAACACTTGAATTCTTCTATAAATCACAAGAAATTGCAATGAATACTCTCTTATACACATCCCCCCTTTTACATTATGTTTGTTGCTAGAAATAAACCCTAATTGACTAACTACTGTTACTAGGCATAAATCTGATACCATATTCCCTATAGGATCAACCCCAACTTATTTTGGGTTCTATATTTGACCAACAATCGCTTATAATTAAGTGGGAGGTGTAATTTAGTGTTTTCATCCACCTTATTGAAACTCCCAAAAAACATATTATTGAGCATACTGCGAAAAAATTTTAATTAGTAGTTGAGATGAAAGAAAAACATTACAAAGACCCTATTCTACGACAACTTAGGGAGAAGGTAAATCAAGGATGACAAAGGGATTTTAGCTTACACAAGATGGAGTACTCTGGTGTCAAAATAGATAGTGTGTACCCAATATTAATGGTCTAAGAAAGTGGATAATGATAGAAGCACATTATTAAAGATATTCCATCAACCCTGGATCAAATAAAGTGTATCACGACATAAAGGAAGTGTATTGGCAGGGAGACATGAAGAAGGACATTGCAGATTTTGTGGCTCATTTTCGAAAATGCCAAAAAGTTAAAGGAGAGCACCAAAAGCTAGAAGGTTATATGTAGCGTATTGAGCTTCCAACTTAGAAGTGGGACAACATGGTCAACATAGATCTTATTAGTGATTTTCCTCACTGATTTAGGAAGGTTGACTCTATATAGGCAATAGTTGATTGAATCATCAAGTCAGGACATTTTTTATAGTTTATAATGATAATACAACTGAAGAGTATTCAAGGTTGTATATTAAAGAGATAGTTCAGCTACATGGGGTACCAATCTCTATTATATCTTATAGGGTATCTCAATTCACTACAAAGTTTGGGAAGTCATTCCAAAATAGTTTGGGAACACAAGCGAGTCTAAGTATAGCCTTCCACCCCCAAACGGATGGTCATGTAAAATGCACAATACAAATTCATGAAGATATGATGTGATGGACTTCAAGAGTAGTTGGGATGACGATTTACCGCTTATAGGGTTTTCGTACAATAATAGCTACCATTCAAGTATCAAAATAGCACCATATGAAGCTTTGTATAGGAGGCAATGTAGGTCACAAATTGGATGGTTTGATGTGGGTGAAACTAGCTTACTTGTGACATATCATGTTCAACAAGCTATGGAAAAATTTAAGATGATACAACAATGTATATAAATATTACAAAGTCGACAAAAATCATATGCGAATGCTTGAAGAAGGGGACTACAATTTGCTCTAGGAGATTGGGTATTCTTGAAGGTGTCACCCATGAAAGGGGTAATGACCATGTTACATAGGGCCATATAAAATTATTAGAATGTTTTTCTAGGTTGTTTATGAATTAGAGCTTCCCAAAGAGGTTTCAACAGTTCATCCAGTTTGTTATGTCTTAATGCTGCGAAGATGCATAGGTGACCCATCGTATCACTCTTGTTTAAGAGTACACTTATTAAATAAGATCTAATATATGATGAAGTACCTATTGATATTCTAAACCAAAAGGTTATGAATTTAAGGAATAACGAAGTAGCTTCTGTAAAGCTGTTTTGGAGGAACTAGTAAGTAGCGGAGGTTACGTGGAAAGCAGAGGAAGCGATGAAATCCAAGTACCCTTATCTATTTGAACTTGGCGAGAAATTTCAACATGTCTAATTGGGTAACAATTATGCGGAAATGTGTATTTAATATGTAATTAATAGTTAAAAATCTTAGGGTTGAACTTGTGTATACTGTCTAATTATGCTATCATTTGAAGATGGATATTCCTAGGGGGAGGGGGAGGATGTAACACCTCATATTTAGCGTGTACTAGTCCTACTTATATGAACTTGGTATATCCTTGTGGTATAGGTAAGGAACACTTTTCCTTGATTGATGAGTAATGATAAAGTAGGTTTAAAGAGGCTTCCCGTATATCTCAATTCGATGTGGTCAAGTTACCATCAAATTTAAAGTTATTTAAATTTAGGATCTGAAGGTGGCGGTTGAGTTGAAAGTTAAAGTGATCAAGTCTATGTAAGTTTTAAGTTAAATTGAGGATATTACGGTCTAAAAATGGAATAAGATGTTCAGGTGCTCTCTTGACTTAATCAAGCTAGCATTTGGGTAAGCTACTTGCTTAACTTAAATGGGCTAAGTGATAGACTAGATTTAGTGTTGCACTAATGGGATCATTTGAGGACCAACTAAGTAAAAGAAAATGGAAATGGAGAAAAGGCACAACATGAAATCTAACTAAGGCACAATTAATTTAAGTCTACCAAAAAAATAAGGCTAAGTAGGTTTATAACCTACTTGGACTACTTTGACCTAATGAAAGCACTAATCTAATTTTTTCCAATGTTTAATGTGAGAAAAGGAGTATAATGGATAGCAAAGACCCAATGGTTTTCACCCATAAGGCCAAATTACAATGGGAAAGTAGGTGGATCACCTACTTTGACTCCTTTGAGCAGCTTCATCTCCCTAGGTAGGTGCATCACCTACTTGGACCAAATTGTATAATTTGTGGTAAAAAATTCACCAAAATAGCCAGCTAAAATAAAGCCTTTATAATCCCAAATTACTAGCAATTTCCTTTACTTGAATTAAAAAATAAATTTCTCTCTTAGATTCCTCTCTCTCAAGGCATAGAACAGAAGCCACAAAGTTCCTCTTGGTTCATCAATAAACCCTAGATCTTTCAAGGTAAGGTAAGTGAAAGTACTAATTGTTTTAACCTAATTCTATGATGGTAAACTAGGAAAACATGTTATTAATGCTCAATTAAATTAGAGGGAAAAATCTATCTCCAAGATAGTTCCTCATTTTTCTTTCTTATTGAGAGGCTTTTGTCTTTTTATTTTGTTTTTGTGAAGGAAAGTTCAAGTACTTGAAGAGTTAAAGTTGAAAAGGAAAAGCTATAGTAATTGAGGTAAGATGACATCTCTATATTTATTCTCCATTTGTACGAGTTTGAGTATGAGATTCTAGATGTATTTTCAATAAGAACTCATGGGATTGATTACTAGGAACCATGGTTTCATGCTTCTTATTATGTGTTACACAATCGGGACTAGTTTATATGTACATGTTAGGGACAAGTTGATCAATCTTAAAAAGGTGATGTGAACAGTTGATATTAATGTATAAAAGGTGGGTGTGACAATTCACAACCTAATTGAATGTTATATGAGCACAATTCCCACACCATATTTTTTGTCTGTTTTGTAGAATTTATAAAGCCAAAGGAGTTCCCAAGGATATTATGTCAACTTTTTTGTTGTACTAATATAAATATAAAAGAAGGTTAAGGTCACCTTTTATTTGGGCTATTTTGGGCTTCTCGTCTACTGTTTTGGGTAAGGTTAGACTGTCTAAACATGTTTATTAGATACTAATACTAGTTTTACCACTTACCTATTATACATGAGTAATTTAAAAGGAAGGAGCTTAATTTGACGTATTTAATAGAGTTTGACGCATTATAGTGTTAACTTATGCATGAAATTTGGTATTTGTATTACAAAGTAAGCTCTCTAGATGGTCTTCCTTGTAAATGACACATAGTGGAAGCCTAATAAATCCAACATTGATAATAACTTTTTCCCCACTCCTTAATGCGTTTATATACTCCAATGTGTATTTATTATCCATTATGCATACATACTTTGAATACAAAACTGCATGAGTCCTCTATTTAGATAATTAATTTTATATGATATTTCAGTGCCTAAGCATTTCATTGGTGTGAAAATTACTCCTTACATAATTATTACTGCATTAAGTGCTTATTCACATATCACTTATTACATCTATAGTCCGAAGCTCAATAATTCAATGACTTCCAAAACAACCCTTTAAAATGTTAATGAAAAAATATAAAGTGAAACTGTCTATTTATGGAAGTATCCAGGGGTTGAAGTGTAATGAACCTCATAGTTAATTATGAAAAATACGTGACACTTTGTATTCTAGAGCATTTTAATAGTTTCTCCAAGTCATTTATGACTTACTGGGACCGGTAGTTTGGATCCCTGGCGGCTCGGTTAAGAAATATCTCAAATCGCCTGTTTTAGAGCCTAAAAATAAGTACACATTGACTAAAGTCAACTTTTAAAAACAAGATTGGATATAAATTTTGAAAGTTTTGTTAGCACTATAATGCCAAAAAAAATCCAAGATTGACCTTTAGTTCGTGTTTTTGGGTTCTCGTTCGCAAATTATGTTAGTTTGTCGGTTTTAGTTAACTTTAAGGCCTAAAGTGGAGCTTGGGTGGTATTTTGGTTTTTCAGAGTGTTGGATCAGAATTCTGACACTTCCATTAGCTCCGGAAAGGTGAATTTAGGCTAGTTTGACCCATGGTATACTTCCCAGGTGTTAGTGCTTGATTTTAGTTGTTATGTGGAAAGTTAGAAATTTCCTAATTTTGCCTAAGTCGTGGTTAGGGGTCAATTTTTCTCAAGCGCCCTCTAATGTTGATTTCGTCGTTCCTATTGTGTCTAAAATGTGTTTTTCATATAAAATAAATATTTAGTTTGTCAAAATAGGATGCTGTTTCATTTTCAAAACCCCGATGGAAATTCAAAACAATTGTTGTTTTTCTAGTGTAGCTTTGACATATTTATCAGTCAAAGTGCTGATTTATCGGCTATGATCGATAAATTGAAAAAATCTACCAAAAATATGTTTCTCCAGTTTTATTGAACCAATTTATTCAAAATCAACAGGTGTTGATAAATTGGTCAATTGGCTGATAAATCAGTACCTGTAACTATTCAGGGGTGCCTTTTTCAAATAAATCACTACCCAAGGCCTTTTTCTGCAGTTCTTTTACCCATTTTGGGTTATTATTTTCCTAAATTTCCCTCGTTTTTTCTCAAAAATTTATACGAATTGTCTATTAAACTCCCCCAATATTCATAGAAAAGTTTCTTGAACATTGTATATGTCATCTCTACCTTCAGTAAGTGATTTCATTCGTTGAATTTCATTAAATTTAGAGTTCTTCCTCCATTAATGCCTTGGTCATGATTTCTTAATTCCTTCAATTATATCCGAAGTTATATGGTAATTTCCTTGCTCCTTAGGGTTATTATTCATGGTAGTAACGTTCAATTTTCTGAATTCACTATATAAATTAATAAAGGTCTTATCTTTAGCCTTTTATGCACTAAAATTTTCCCCAGACTGTTCAAGGGTCTTCCCTTACTCGAATTGTGCTCAATTTTAGATTACGGGCCCAGTAACATTGGGAACCCCATAGCGATATTTATTTTAAGTTCCAATTAGCATGCCTTGCATGCCCAATTTAGGACTAATTTTAGGCCCAGTCTAAAAATTAACATAAAATATCTCGTTAGACTAATAATGAAATATGGAATACTTTGACACAAGTTTCATAGCATTTCGAGATCATTTGATATCAGTCGGAGTAATATTTGTGAGCTTGTAGCGCTTTATTGTCGGACAATGGGTAGGCTCCATGGGCTAATATCTAGGCTTATAACTTTAATAATTATACTAAATATCATCCATAGGGTGGGTAGCTAGGTGGATATCGTAATCTTGTACCATTCCTTCGTCCGTTCACTTGTTGGTATATACTTTGGAATCCAAATTTATATGGTGCCTGTGACTTAGAAGTTGTCCTGTGATACCTGTTCGGGGCATAGGAAATTATTATTACATGACCATAAGTTTATATATACTTGTTGATATGTTATGCATTCATGACACGAGAGGTTCAGCTATGGAATTGATGAGAGTGCATTGGGGCTGGGGATGTATGATATATAGGCCCCTTAAGGACTTTCGGTGATACTATGATATACAGATGTGGAACACCATGACTTGCCTAGTACGACTTGATGAGATTATTGATAATCGAAACGAGATGCCAGACTATTGAGACCCTTGAGGCTTTGTGATTTGGGATGTGAGGTTATGATGATGTTAGAGATCATACATGGTGACATACCTCCATGGACCTTCCCTCAGGCTTTTATGCAATGAGGAGAGAGGGGATAGCATGAAAGAGAGATATACCAGGAATATTTAGGTTAGCTTTCCATAGGTTCTACTTGATAGACCTATGGGTACCGAGGAGAAGCATAAGCTGGACCGGTTACTTCATATGATTGTATTTACTTTTATAAACTTGTTTTATTCATTGTACCCCTAGTAGTATGGTGATGCCTACATGTGAGCATGTTTATTGTATAATGCACATCTGTCTAGGAGACTTGTCAGTATTTATTTTTATTACTTTATTAATCTTATTACTACTTTGTTGTTATCTTTGGTTAATTGATACTTCAAGATATATGGGATTTTATGCCTTATACTATTGTTTATTTACGCTGGTCCCCTTCGGTCAACTTGCTTGTGCCTATTGTTACCTACTGCAGGACCATCCTTCACTTCAGGTTACCAGTATACTGTCCATGTTCTCCTTCTATATTCTTTTGATTCCTGTTTATTGCATTTTTATTCACATATATTGTTGAATGGAGTCCGGGTATGTTTTCCTTCATTGAATGAAATCTTGTTATGTGATTAACTAGCGATATATGCCTATTTGTACTTGATTCTTATTTGAGTAGCTAGCTCCCCTTGTGGTACTATTTACTTCTATGACCCCATTTATTGTTGTTTACTGTTTTTGTTATTGTTATGTGCCTGGTGGTCCCTCAGAGCTTACTAGGTATGGGTTGCTTCGGCATCTTGTACTTATACTAAACTTGAACATGTGCATATCCAAGGAAAAGTGCCTGACGTGAATACATATTACAGGTCACGCATATGACATTCTACTTCAGAGATTCAGGGTGTGCTTGGCATCCGACTTTTCTTGCTTCTCTTCAGCATTAGTAGTTCAATTTGATCTCGTGTATATTTGGAGATTTAGTTGTATTATACATCTTGATTCTTTGTTTTGTACTTATTGGTTTGTATTACACTGATATCGAGTTTTGAGAATTATTTTTGATTCTATATACTTCTGATTATTTCATTTATACACTACTTATCGAACTTCTGCATTTAGCATTTGATATAGTAGTCCTCAATTTCGGCTTCAGACTACGGGTTTGGTTCTCCTACTAGTGGTATTGTAGGTGTCATTATTATCAGAGAAATTGGGTCGTGACAAATGGGTATCTGATCCTAGGTTCATCAGTGTCAGTGTACAAAACTAATGTCTAGTAGAGTTTTGAAGATATAGTGATATTTAGGAAAAATGACTCTTTCCTTTGAATACATTATCATGCATACATCCTTTATGCTTTCATGAAATTTCTCACTCATTATCATTAATATTTTGAAGATGTCTTATACACGTTCATCAACAGACTGGAAGATAGTTAGAGAACCTGCAGAAGTGCCTACTCCAGCCACTAGTTTTAGGGTTCCACCAACGCCTGTAACACCTGTTGCAGCACCAACTGCAGTGCCTATTGCAACACCTATTCCATTACCTACTGCAGCAACTACTCCTGACATTTGAAGCATATTGTGGCAGCTATCAATGCTTACAATAGTCCTCCTACCCAGGAGACATAAATAGCAGTCCCAGTATCACACCTTATAGCTACAGTCCCTACAGTGTATTCAGTTCAACCTGTTGTTCCAACAAAGATTGCTACACTTTCTCAAGTCATACCAGTGCCAACTATTGCTCCTGATGTTGGACAACAACCAAATATGATAGACTAAGAGAAGAAGCTCGTGACTGGGTTTTTGTGGTTGGATCCCCATAGATTCACTGTATTTCAAGGAGAGGATGCCTATGCGTTCATCATTGAGTATGAAGAAAGATCGACTAACATAGGTATATTACAGATCCACGATATATCCTTTACCACATATCTAATGTGTGGTGCGGCTAATAGTAGTGGAGAGATTTCATGGTTTGTAGAGCTGCAGATTCTCCCCAGCCGACTTGGGGTGAGTTTTATGAGGTGTTCATGAAGAAATTTGTATCCAGGGCTAAGCAAGAGTGCCTGATAGAAGCATTTAGAAAGCTTGAGCAATGAGCGATGTCTGTAGCTGGGTATGAGGCTAGGTTTTAGCATCTTTCAATGTATGGTGTCGAGTTTATGCCTACAGAGGCAGAGAGAGTCTGCCTATTTGCATATGGGTTGAGAGATAGGCTCTGCGAGGTGGTATCCTTATTGGTATCTGATGGTCATGCATTCCAGTTTGTGGTTGATATTGCAAGTTCGATGGAAGCCCTCTATGGTGAGTTTCATAAGAGCAACAAGAAGAAACAACAACATTAGAGAGGTAAAAGTGGGTCACATTTTGGGAGCTTTGATCAGTTTCATCAGGCATAGTGCCATTCTAGCATGCCTATTTAGGCATAATTGAAGGTCTCATCTCCATCTCCTGCATAGTATTCACAAGGGGCCATATCGTCAAACTAGGTAAGTCATATGGGTTCTGGTAGAGGATCCCGAGAAAGTGGGCCATATGTTATGGATCATTATGCTAGAGATTGTCAATAAAGGGGCATTATTTAGCTTGCTCCTCAGTATGCATAACCTTTAAGATCGGTGCCTCCACCTGATAGAGGTAGGGCATAGGGTGGTTATAGTGGTGGTGGCCAGCATGGTAAGGGCAGTTGTCGAGGTAATAGTCATCATGGAGGTGATCGTTCCTGATCGACTTAAGGTTGTAGCCTTAGATGTTGTAATTACAACTTGGATTTTTCTGTGTTCTATACCTAGATCAGCCTTATTTGACCCTGGGTCTACTTGTTCGTATGTGTCATCCTATTTCCACCTAGACTGGGGTTGCCCAGTAATGTTTTTTTCTATATCTATGCGTGTTGCTACCCTTGTAGGGGATTCTTTAGTAGTGTATCGAGTGTTCTGATCGTGTATGATTTCTTATAGGGGACTAGACACTTGGGATGACTTAATATTCTTAGAAATGGTTGGCTTTGATATTGTAATGGATATGGATTGGTTTACTCCTCACCATGCAGTTTTTTATTGTTATGCCAAGACCATTAC
>JBDJHY010518872.1:0-17052 GCA_039654485.1 Withania somnifera
TTGGGTGATGACTTTGCATCTCCAATTACAAATAATGACCAAGGGTAGTTTTTCCGTCACGGGGTACATCCAACACAAACATACAATTTCCAACAATCTTTCTATGGCTCTTCAACCTGTCACTAATTCTTAATTGGTGAGTTAGATCTTATATAGACTTGATCCAGTTTATGGCCCCTTTCGCAAGGCCAACAACCTTCGCACTCCTTCTGTCACTTGCAAGGAACTTCTTGGTCTTCTCCTACAAGAAGAACAAAAAATTGCAGATGAATTTGCATATGTCACTCTCTCAGATAATATTTTCAATTGTTAAAGATTTCAGTCTTGGCCTTCTTACAACTCTAGTCCTACAGAAAATCAATTCCAACAATGCAATGAAAATAGATGGCCGTCGAATCAACTCATTTGCCAATTTGTGAGCAACTTGGTTATGTGGTAAAACAACTGCTATAATTGATTCAAATATCAGTACCCCTACTAATAAACCTCGTTGTCGAGATAATGTTGCAACCTCCTATCGGATGTCTTAGACCCCTCTTGGTGTCTTAACTCGGGCGCTGCAAATCATGTTACTACAGAAGGTGGAAATTTTTACATAGCCTCAAATTTTTCTAGGGATGATTCGCTTGTTGTTGGAAATGGTTCTAAACTCCCTATAGATGACATTGGTACTTCTATTTTTCCCTTTCATTTTTTATCTTTTCATTTTAAAAAATATCTTAATTATTCATCAAATTATAACCAATCTCATAAGTGTTTCATAATTTACTCTTGATAACAACTTCTAATTGAGTTTTACCCTTCTTGTTGTTAAAGGATCTACAAGGAAAGGTTCTTTTTCACGGAATAATTAAGCATGAGCTTTATTTTCTTGCTGGTTCTTATCTTATATCTCAACCTAGAGCTTTTTTGGGTGTCAAGGTTCCTCTACAAACATGGCCTGATTGACTTGGTCATCCTTACGAGTCCAGTTTCCATTGTTTAATTTCTAGAATTTATCAAGAGTCATCATCTACATTTATCTTCGTCTCATATGTCAAGCTCTTTTCTTTTTGAATTAGTTTATTTCAATGTATAGGGATGTGCTCCAATTGATTCTGTTAATGGAAATAAGTAATTTGTTCAATTTTTGGATGACTGTTCCAATTTTATATGGATTTTGTATGCTTATAAATCACAAGTGTTCATAATCTTTAAGCATTTTATCAAAATGATGGAAACTCATTTTAGTTGTAAAAGTAAGTCTATTCAAACTGATTGAGGTGGTGAATATTGCAATGTCTTTACCTTTGTCCAACTAGGTATAAATCATCGTGTCACTTACCCTCATACTCATGAACAAAACAACGCTCCTGAACATTGTAACCATATCATATTTTAAAAGGGACCTGCTCTTCTTGCAACTTCATCTCTTTCTTTACGTTTCTTGGAGCATGCTTTCTCCGCATTCACTTATCTTCATAATTGGATGATTAGTCCTTCTTTTAATTTTTTAATCTCCATTTTCTCTTCTCTATTATTGTAGTCGTGATTACTCATTATTTAAAATTTTTTGTATTCTTACAAAAATCATAAACTTTAATATTGATATTTTCCTTGTGTTTCTTAGGTTACAATAGCAAAAACAAAGGTTAACTATGCTTTCATGTTTCATCAAGTCGTCTTTACATTGTCCGTCATGTAATTTTTTTATGAATAAAGCTTTCCTTACTCCATAATAACCAATAGCCCCAACTTGCATGTCCAACTTTAAATTCCCTCTATCTTAATATACTCAACTCTTTATTATCCTCATCCAACCTCTAATGTATCCCCGTCCACTTCCTTCCACCCTGATAATCTAATTCTCTCATCCAGTGCACCATCCTCCCTATCCCCTCTCTTGTCTTCTACTTCTCAACCCTTAAAACTATCCAATCCCTCCACATTCTGTTCCTTCATTTTTTACTCTTCCTTACCCTCAACTTCTATACACCCCATAACTAACTAGATCTCGAATTAATTCTCTTAAACCCAGGACATTCTTATTTACTGTACTGACCTCTTTCTCCTCTTCTCATGTAGAACCAAATACCTACAAGCAAGCAAGCTCATTCCTTAAATGGTAAGAGTCCATGTCACATAAATATAATACCTTAATTCGTAATAACACTTGGTCCCTCGGTCCATGTCATTCTCATGCCAATATTTTCGGGTGCAAATAGGTGTTCAAAATTGAACAAAATGCTAATGAGAAGATAGAGAGGTATCAATCCTGTCTTGTGGCCGCAGTGATGCAATGCCTATTCCATCCAGACCCTTTACTTGGGAGTCAAACCTAACAGTTGCAAATGTTACAAGGAATATTCATGCCCAAGAAGACTTTAGAAGAGATTATGAAGATTGAGAGGTCTATTTTTCTGTGGAGAATTGCTTGGTCAAGGAATCAAGAAAGCATAGATGAAGTGGGACATAACTCACTTGAGGAAGCCTAAGAGGACGGGTCATCAACCCCTTGACGGCTCGTCAAGGTCCAAGTCGTCCACTTAAAAGTGGATGTTTGAAGCCAAGGAGAGGACGAGATGGAGGACAGGTCATCAAGCCCTAATCATCCCCTACTTACTTGGACTGTTTTTGGGGCCCTTTTATGGACTACTTTGCTAAGCCTAGTTAAGCCCACGAAGGCTTATTATGTAATAATTACATTAGACTACAAATAGGAGTTTATTTTAATTAGATTTTGATGAGTTTTGAACATATAATCCTTTTGAGTTTTGTGAATGTTATTGGTGATCTCTTCGTTGAATTTATATCACAAACTTGGGTTTCTTGGGAATTTGTGATTCCTTTGAGGTCTAGATAAGAGCGTTATGCTTAGATTAGGCTTAATTATTTGGGTATTTCGATTTAATACACCCTTTTATTCAATTAATTTCCAATAATTTTGTTTCACTCTATCATTTACTTTCGTGTTCTTGTTATTTGTGTTTGTTTTCCTTTAATTTCTAGTTTCTATTGCATCAATTGGTATCATATTCGTGTTTGGATTTTGTTTCTAAGTTTTAGTCTTGGCGTTTTGTTATTATTGTGTAATAAAAAGAGTCAATAAATCTCTATAAAACTTTCATACTTATTTTTAGATTTGGACTCTCTAATTGTGTTCTCTTATATTGGGTCTAAATCTCAAGTTATGTGTCAACCCGGGCTTGTTTGAGTGAGTTTCCATTTTAATTTTGAAGCTTTGAAGCTCAAAAAATGATTGTTTGATTTGGTTGTTGTTTGGGTAAAAAAAGTAGTGGGTTTTGTTCCCCATCACAAAAGAAGTTATGGTTAAATATTGGTTGAATTTCGAGTTGATTTGAAGGGATTTGAATATTTGAATTTCGAAATTTGTCTTGGTGTTCTTCATTTGTTCAAGTGAAGAAGATCAAAATAGTACATTTGATGCAAAAAACCTTATTTTGAAGTCCCAAACTACCAAAAGGGGTAAATACTAGGTAAGAAGGACACATAAAATCCAAGTTAGGAAGAAATTGCATCAGCCATCAAAAACCAAATTCGGGCAACCTTGTTTCTCTTGGACGACTTGGAGGATAACTCGTCCAAGAGAGGATAACTCATCACAAACAAGTAGTCAACTTAAGAACTCACTGGCTAAGAGTGAATTAAGGACCCCTCTCCCCCCCTCCCCTATCTGTCACCCCATCGACGACCCATCACCTCCCTAGGTTGTCAACTTTACCAAAAAAATATTTACTTTTCCGTTCTTCTTTACTCAATCTCGGAATTCCTAGTTTTCTTTCGTTGATTCATCAATTAGTAAACACTTAGTACTTACTCAGTACTTGTGATTTCTAGTTTTTGAATTTGTTCTTTATAGTTTGTTTATTTTGTGCTTTTTTCTTTAACTTCGTAGTTTGTTTATTATTTCAAGTGCCTTTATTTTCTTTGTCTATTAAGTTTTAACAAGATCTCATTCCGATCTAAGGCCACAATTATGACCAAGGAATCAAAGATGTACACACAAGATCATCAACCTCGAGCAAAGTAATTGTGAATTACAGTCACCAAGGTGAGAGAATTGTGTGTTGTGAGTTTGTCTAACTAATATAACTTTTTTCTTATTTTGTTGTGTGTCTTATGAAATTCAGGTTCCTACGGGAGGAAACACTTCTAATCTAGAGGAAATGATTACTCAATTCTAACGTCTTAAACTTAGGTAGAAATATGGCAAGCATGGATGGAAGTGGCAAACATAGATAGGAGGATGGAGATGGTAGAAGGAACAATTATCTCCTCAACTTCTACTCCTCAAGCCAACAACAGAGCCATAACGAGTGGTCACGCTCAAGATACATCCTTAGTAATCTCATCTGGTTTATTTTACCAAATGTTCTATCCTACATATCCAAAAAAATCCCAATGGTGGTCAAGCTACACATCAAACTCCCCGAAATGCAGTATGAAGCCTTTACCCCCAATATGAGCAAACTCCAACCAACCAAAATAAAAGCATCCCCTACCAAGCTCCACCCACCCAAATGAAAACCTCCCACACCAAGATCCACTATCCCAAAGAGTATGAGTTGAGAGGAATGATCAATAAGAGAAGTTTGAAGAGGAAGTACAAGATGATGATGAATATGAGGAGGAGGTGTAATCTTATCAACCTTGAGGAAGAGGTTAAAGAGGTCATAGAGGGAGAGGAGGTAGAAATAGGCTCATACCTTAAGGAGGGAGAGGTCAAGAGTATTATGAGGCACAACAGAGATCGAAATCCAAGAAATTAACCATGCAATCAAGAAGGTAATGAAGGAAGGGACATTGGTCTTAATTCTATTAAGGTGACAATACCAACATCCAAAGAAGAAAGCGACCCCAAAATTTACTTAGATTGGGTAGTACAAAGTGAAAGGTATTCCAAATGAATGATTTGTCCAAAACAAAGATAATCGTTTACAATAATCGCTAAATTCAAGGTCTATAGTTCAACATGGTAGGAGTATGCAAGGATAAATAGAGTTTCTAAAGGAAATATCGTTATTACTACTTGGGAATAATTAAAAGTGATTATGAATATCAAGTATGTGTGGGAAAGACATCGACAAGTTCAACTCGCTAGGCTCTATAACTTGAAGCAAGGAAGTAAGAGTATCATGGAGTACTATGATGAATTAGAATAAATAATGATGAGAAATAACATTTAGGAGGAAGGTTTCTAAATAAGGACTCAGTTTAAAGAAGGGTTAGGCCCGAAAATTGCCTCGATAATTCACTTAGTCACATTCAATTCCTTGGAGGAAATGTTTCAAGGGGAAAAATAATTTGAAAGAGATATCCATGAGAAGAAAGCTAAGAATTCCAAAGGATACTCTTTCTTGAACACTTGGAGTAAAGGCAAAGATGTAGCCCAACTTTCTTCCAAGTGGAACAAAGAAAAGACTTCAAAAAGCCTTATGAAAATACATCTTATGAGAAGAATCCACAACTAAAAGCTCCAAGAAAGGGAGGTAACAATTCCAGTTTTACTAAACTAAAAGGTTTCTAATGCTTTAGATGTAAAGGTTGGGGGAACAAGATGAGTGATTTCCTAAACATGAGGAGTGTTACTCTTAGAGATGGGAGACCGCAATTCTAAAGGATGAGGAAAGTGATATTGCACGCTTGGTTTAAAACGATTCCGTAGTTGAAAAAAAGAGTGATTAAGAAGATGTGAATGGAGAAGTCTTGGTTCTGAGGGGAATAATAAGAAAGATATTTCCGGTTGATGAAGATTGGACTCGAGAAATAGAGCTTATAATTCCAAACTTAGTGGTTCACCGGGTAATCGTTAGCAAATTCATGGATGATCCGAATAAAAGAGAGGCTCTCTTCCACTCCAAGTGCCTCATTAAAGATAACGTTTGTTCGTTGATCAATGATGGTGTAAGTTTACCAATATTGCTAGTGCCTTTATGGTAAATCTCTTAAAGTCACCCACTACACCACATGTTTTTCCTTACAAGATTCAATGGTATAACAAATATAGAAAAAGTAAAAGTATAAAGGCAAGTGTGGATCAAATTTGAAGACTAGGAGTTACAAAGATGAACTCCTATGTGATATGGTTCCTATGCAAGCATGCCATCTACTACTTGAAATACCTTGGCAGTATGACCATTGGACAAAACATTGTAGGAGAGCTAATACCTATAACTTTGTGCTGGATGGTAAAAAACATGTGATTCACCCCTTACCACCCTCTCAAGTGAGTGGTATCTATAAAAAGATGAAAATATTGAAGGAGAAGGTGAGCAAAGATAAATAAGTTGCCAAAGAGGTCAAGACCATATATGAAGGTGAATAGAGGAGGAAATTGAAAGAGAAGGGAAATATATTGCTTTTAAGGAGTTATATGAAGGTGAAGGGGGAAGTCGAGAACCAAAGTCCATTGGTCCTTATTATACATAGGGACCATGGTTTACATTAGGGCTGGATGTTATCGATTTCGAACCAATTATTAGCGATTCCGATTCAATTCTGATTATTTCAATTATCTAAGTTTTGAACTCGTTTGATTCTTAAGCGTATTTATGATCTTATATATTTGATTTTTTAATTTTTTATTCGAATTCGATTCGATACCTCGATTTCATCCCGATTCAGTTCGAATACCTTTGGATTTCAATTCGATTAATTTAATAACTAAATATTTTAAAAAATTATTTATTCGATTAATTCGATTCAGTCTGATTCCTATTCTATAAATTTAAAAGTATAATATTTTAAATTACTAATATTCAAACTCCTACATTAAAATATAATATTTTAAATTGAATGAAGTTCAAGAACATTCTAATCATAAGCAGAAGCCAAATATTCATGTCGTACTCATCACTTTCACTATTGTTCGGTTCATTCATCTCATCCTCCGCAACAACTAAAAGGATCATTTCATGTGCATCTATATAAGAATTTTAAAATATATAGTTAAGTAATAAATAAAAATTATAATAAATTAAAATTGAGATCGTACAAATATTTTTATAATATATTATTATATTTATATATTTTTAAAACTTTAGATTCAATTCAATTCGATTCCAATTGATTCTGAAATTGAATCGATTACAATTGATTTCGAAATTGAATCGAATAATTATCAGTCCACCGAATCATTTGAATCGAATACAGATTTTCGATTCGAATCGAATCGGAAGCCAACCCTAGTTTGCATAGTAACACTTTTACTTTTTATCTCCCTCATTCTATTTCCATTACTTTATAGGATTATGAGGATGTCTTTCCAAATGAGCTACCAAATGGATTTCCACTACTTTGTGGCATTAAACATCAAATAGATTTCATGAAGGGTTCACAATTTCCCAATAAACCAGCATATAGAAGTAATTTGAAAGACGCTAAGAAGCTTCAAAGGCAAGTTAAGGACCTCCTTAACAAAGACACGTATGAGAAAGTATGAGCCCATGTACGACACTGGTTCTTTTGGTACCAAAGAAAGATGGCTCATGGAGAATGTGTGATGATTACCGAGCTATCAGCAAAATCATGGTAAAGTATCGTCACCCTATTTACCACCTAGATGATATTCTAGATAAGTTGAATATGTCTTTTCAAAGATTGATTTGAGAAACGGGTATCACCAAATTTGGATGAACCCAGAAGATGAACGAAAACTGCCTTCACAAATGTGTTTTTATGTTCTACTTTTGTTTCCTTTTTCATCTCCTTTCTCTTTCTTTTTGGTTCTTGATACTGACCCATCGTTTTATACTCCGGGCCAGAGTTAGACTTGTCTACAAATGGGGACGCCATCACAACTCAATTTTTGGATCATGAAATATTTATATTTTTTATTGCAATGGCCCAACATCAATAGAAAATAGAGTAGCAGATCTTTTAGATTAAGCAACATACACTACTTGTGAAATTACTTTTCTTTTCCTCTTCACCTTGAGTTCAAAAGGAGTATAGGGCTTGGATATTCTTTTCAATATTATTACACCCCTCTTAGGTGTCAAATTATGTACAACTTCAATCAATGATTCAATGCTCTTAACCCCAATTCATTATGTCTTTTTTTGCAAGAATCACATTAACAAGAAGAACATGGCACCTTACATGTGCAGGCATCAACAAATGTTTTTCTTCCCAAAAATTCACTTTGAGGAGTGAATCCATCAAATCCACCAACACCACCACTATATTCAACATGAGCACCAACACTACGACGCTCATTAAAATTTATCAAGGGAGCCACCATAACCGCAAACAAAATCATCACTACTACAAGAACCAACAACAGTAATAACAACCTCATCGATAACACCAATATTAACAACCTTACCAACAACACCAACATCTTTACTAACAATACCAGTATCCTCACCAACAATCCCAAAAATATCCTCACAAAAAATCCCAATCCCGATTGCTTCCTTTTGATGGTTATTTCTCCATCCAGTTCCTCTTTAATCATATCAATTGTAGGGTCTGATAAAGTTTTTACAAGCCCTAAAGTAATAAATAATGACATATGCAACTCTATTTTAGTAGGGACAAGCCATCGATGCACAACCTATAACAAAAATTGAGCTATATTATAATAGTGCCTATATAATAAAAAAAATATTAACTCTAAATTAATAAACTGTTGCAAGAGATGACTAATTTATTGGATTTAACTTCTGCCTTATTCCAGAAGCATATTCCAACATATTAGTCATCTATTGCAATAAATCAGGAATCTATTACAACAGATGACTAATTTATTGGAATCTTCTTTTGTTTCTGGACTGAGGCAGAGGCTAAATCCAACATATTAGTCATCTCTTGAGATAAATTATCCATTTGTTATGATAAATTAGAAAACTACTGTAATAAATTATTAATCTGTTGGATTCAGCTTCTTCTTTTGGATTTAGACAGAAGTTGAATCTAACAAATTAGTCATCTATTGCAACAGATTCCTGATCTGTTGCAACAGAAACAAATGACTAATCTGTTGGATTCAACTTCTTTCTCAGTCCAGAAGAAGAAGCTGAATATAGTAGATTATTCATCTGTTGCAACAAAAAATTCATTTATTATAATGAATCACTAAACTATTGCAACTGATCATTAATCTATTGGATTCAGCAGATAAAAGTTAAACAAAATTGACCAATATAAACAAAGACCGAATTATTGAATCATTAGGTGGTAAAATATCAGCAACATTATTTTTCTTGTTATTTTTTAGAGCCAACAATTTAAGGGTTTTTGGATGAAAAACCTCATCTGGGTAGTCCATGACTTGCTGTCGAATGTGAGGATGACTCCAAATGTCCAAACTAAGAATGAATGCCAACAATAAATTAAAATAATTATTCAATAAAAAAAACACTAAGAAAATCAGAAGTTTACCATACAAGTTCAAGAAAAACCATATAAGTTGATCGTCTTAGGTGACAACTTTTGAAATAAATATTTGACAGTCAACATGTAGCTTCCATAACTCCATGGGTAGTTGTTGAATTCCTTAACACTTTATCAGAGTTTTATCATGCTAGATGATATGTCTTGATTTGTGTCTCTGGTCATAAAAATGGCATTCACAAATCAAACTAAGCACAATGACTCCTTATTCTTCTTAGAGAGTTTTTTGGACTCCAAATCATTAAGCAAATCATTACTTTTGTAGCGCTTTCCAATAATGGATATCAACTCATCATCATCAGCTTGCTTCTATTTTCTTTTCTTAATTTTGCTGGTTGTCAGAAATTTGTTTGTTGTGCGGGGTATTTTTTTGAGTGTCATAGTTGGAAGAGGTTGAGAAGAAAGATGACATATTAGTCCAGTAATTATGATAAATTCTTACATGCCAAAACAAATCAATATGCCACAGTAATTAATTCAAATCTCATCCTTTTTTTCCTCCTTTTTATCATCCTTCTTTTCCTCATCCTTTAACATTGTCCTCCTCTTGAGAAGATCATAGACCATGGTCATTGAAACATTACGTTATTATCTTCGGGGAGATCAAGATAGAGCCTAAAATAATTCGGCCTAAAATAATTCTCTAACTTTGTGCTTTCAAGAGCTTTCTAACAAAAAAAATTTCATGCCTGATTTTACCATAAAATTACCAATACATTTTGTGGGACTATCAATCGGCATCTTCATCAAGAACTTGTCTATAATGAAAGTTTTGAAACAAGTACTGAAGCGCTACTAGGAGAAGAAAAGCTAGACATGACAACATTATTATCATGTCAAGATTTTGATCTATTTAATCTTTAAACTAATGACATAGAATTTTCTTCACCTCCACTGTTACCGTCTATTTCCTGTCTTTCATCTTGCTCCTCTACTATTTTTTTCCTCCTTCGTCTTCTTTCTCTATTGTTTTTTCTCTTCTTCACCTTCTTCCTTAACACATTTTTTCTCTCCTACATCTATACTTTTTTCCTCTTCACCATCTTCTTCTTTTCTTTCTTCTCCACCTTCTTCCTCCTTTGTTTTCTTCTCATCTTCTTCCTTTTCATCCTTTTCCTTTCTTTCATTTGTATCTACTTTTTCTTTCTCATTTTGTCTATTTCATCTCCTCCTTTTTCTTTTTCTAAATCCACAGAACTTTCATTTCTTTCTATTCTGTCATCTACTTGCTCATGCCTTTCACTTCACACTACTTCTTTACCTTGATTTATATTTGGATCTCTGTGAAAAATAAATTTTTCTTCATTATTAAGCTGTTGTAATCTTGAGGTTGATTCTTATTTAGGTATTTTACTCTTTCTTTTTTATGTTGAATGATGCCTTTTTCTTTTTACTGAAAATATTCTATCAACAAAGAAGAGATAAGCAGAAAAAGGTTATAATTGATTTGTGCATAATTTAGATGATTAAATAAATACAATAATGTAATATACTATTCCAACATATGAGTGATTTGTTGCAACAGATTACTCATTTGTTGGGAGTAATAATGTAGTTTCAGTACTGGTTTGATTATTTTCAACAGATGAGTAATCTGTTGTAACATATGGATAATATGTTGCAACATATTTTTCATCTGTTGAAAAAAATTAAAATAATTGACCAACTATATTATTCTCTCAACAAATGTGTAATTTGTTGCAATTTATGAGTCATTTAGTTAAGACAGATTATAGTGTGTTGCAACAGATGAGACATCTATTCGGAATAAAACACATTTATCACATTTTTTTTCCAACAAAACTAATCTCCTATATTACAGATGACAACAACAACACTAAAAGATTATTACTTTCTTCACTACATCAGTGCATTCATTTAACAACATCAATATATAATTAATAAATGTTCATTAAGAGATGTTATGCTAAATCTCAACACATGTTTCACAATAATGTTGAAGAACAAGAACAACATAAATTGTACTTTCACTGATAATACACTTTACAAACATATCACCATATCAATTCTTAACAAATATCATAAATTAGAATATTTTTTTCTTAAGAAACAAATTAACCAAAATAACAAAAATCATCAACACTACTTAACTTTCAAGAAAATATCATAACTTTTCAATATAACCAAACACATTATTCGTAAAATCCTTACCTTATTTATTGAACCCATTTCACTACATTTAACAATAATATATAATAACAAGAACAAAATTTGCAACAATCCTGTAGTTGTTTGATTTTGTCCAACAAATCAATCAACTGTTGCAATAGATTACCTGATAAATTTTAAGATTTAACTACTTTCAAAACAATATTCAAGAACAATAACAACAAAAACTACAAAGAAAATTACACTTTCACTGAAGATACACACATTATTTACAAACATATAATCATATCAATTGTTAACAAATATCACAACTCAACTTAACTTAACTTTCATTAACTCTAATTTAACTTTCAAGAGAAGACCCTAAATTTTCATTATGTTATTTTTTAAGTCTTAACTTTTTGAACTCATTTCACTATATTTATCAACAATACAAAATATGATAACAAAAAACAAATATGCTACAATCCAACAACTGTTTTATTTTGTCGAACAAACCGATAATCTGTTGCAACAGAGTACTCAAAAATTTAAAATTTCACTACTTTAACCACAATATTCAAAAACAAAAAGAGGGCAACGCAAAATTTACTTGCACTGAACAAGATAAGCAAACATACAACAACCATATCAAATAGTAAGAGAATAAATTAGGATTTAGTTTTTTCAAACAAGAAAACCATTAACCCTAACTTTACAAAAACAACAAAATCAGTTATTTTTCTTCTTCAATTACAAAATTGCAAAACCCTAACTTTCTAGACTTAAAAAAAAATTATCTTAGAAGAGAGAAAAAGAATCTCCATTGTGAATCAATTTTGGGTTTGGAAAGTTTTAATTTTGAAAGTTAGAAATTTTTTGTATTTTAAAAAAGATTAATAGTTTGAAAACATAAATTGAGTTCATAATTAAGTTAATGAACTTTTTATAATAAGTTTGACCTTGACTGATCGAATTTGTCATCATGTTTAATTTAAATGCTAAAATGACATATTTCCCCAACTTTTTTCAGTAACCTGTAATTAAAACAGAATATATACTTGTTGACTTTAAATATAAATAGTATCTGTATATAAGAAATTTCTTATTTCATTCAAGAATATTACTACATAAGAACGTTATTAATACATTTTTTATTATTATTATTTTTCTAAAAATGAGTAACTTAAAGCCATGGACTTTGAGAAGCGAATGACAGGGACAAGAGAAGGTTAATGCTATGGGTGGAGTTGGGAAGTGGATGTCAATCTACCATTTCCATTGAAATTAATTCATATGTACTGATGGAATAAAGAAAATTATATTATTTACGTTATGGCCGATAATACTATATTATTAAAACAGAGTGAGTAAATTTCATAAGCTATTAAGTTTCACTTATGAGATTGACTATTGAAAACTGGGAGTTCAACAAAAGTAGAATTTTGATCTAAAAACTGGTATATTTATAAATAAAAAATTACTAAATATATTCATATAACAAATTTTAAAATTCATAATTTAGTTTGACTCAGATTGATATGATAGATATAAAAAAACTAAAGTATAAAAGTCATAAAATACACCTTGAACTTGTCCCTAAACATCAACTTTGCACTTAAACTAATCAAATAATTTATTACACACCTAATCTTATTTAAAATGATATTAGTAGTACCACCTTAAAAGGTGACCCGGCAGAGCTGCTTGAGAAGAAGAAAAAGAATCTTAAAAGATGGCAACATTGCATACATGGCACTATTTTATTGGTCACTATATAATTAAATACTTTCTAGTACATTAATTATTATTTTATTTGTGGGCCCCAGTTTTAAAAAATAAATAAATAAATTCCTTTTTTTGTTTTGCATTCGTGCTCATATCCCTATTCTTTCTTCTTCACTAAACCTCTCCATCTTGAAATTATTTTAAAAGAAAAGCTCTAAGAAAGAAATAGAAAGGATGAAAAAAAAATGACGATTTTCTCTCCACAAAGTACATGACTTTGCTTCAAGAAGTCATTGGAGAAGACCAACGGAGGAAATAATTGAGCAAGATAATGATCCCCACTGAAAATTTAATAATATCTGTATATAAAATTTATGTTTTTGCCTAAATTTGTCGAAAACAATTACTTTCTCTTTGGTTGCACTAGTTATGTTTTTGCCTAAATTTGTCGAAAACAATTACTTTCTCTTTGGTTGCACTAGTCTCAACAATGATATGCAATTATCAATGAAATGCTTGATTTTCATTTTTAATTATCTCAATAATTTTAAAAATTTTTGGAATTGCTTCAGCCGCAACAATGGCGTTGCCATCACCAATGACGCTCCACAACCAATTGCTTCTAAAATCCATGGTGTTCTTACTGTTTCTTATTTCTCTTTAAATTTCTTTTTATCTCTTCAGTTTATCATCAATAAAAAAAAAAAGGAAGAACGATGGATTTAAATTATGGCGGTGGAAAAAGAATTCAAGAAGAAGAAAGTAATTTTTTTTTTTAAAAAAAGGAAATATTTAAGAAAAGATTAAAAAATAATATTATACACGTGCCAAGCACATCATCTCATAAAAAATTGTATCAGCAAAATGTAATAAATATTACTTTAAATAAGGTTAGGTGTTAACATGTCATTTGATTAGTTTAAGTGTGAAATTAATATTTTAATACGAATTCAGTGTGTATTTTCAAATATTTTTCAATAAAACTAATCCTCCGAGTTTTCTAATCTATTTTTTTTTCTATCAAAATTAAACACTTAATATTACTGCATGAACGAATTACCTAAGTTCAAAATGTCTCATTATAATATCATGTAGAATTCAATTTGGAAAAGAATTCTTTCAAGAAACAATCTTTTTCATTAAAGAAATAGAAAACTTAGCCAAATTATGAGCTATTTTGATCAAGTATCAAATATATATATAGCTTTCATGATTAAACATGTTTGAAGGCTTATAAATGCCTTCGATACATATTAATTCTCTGTCTTATGAAGTAGTCATTCATTTTTCAAATTATATTAACAACACTTTTAGTATCAGATAAAATATAGTTTTTATGTAATTCATCTTTTAGTGAGATCATGTTCACGGGTCTTTCTAACATCGGCGAATTTATATTTGAATCAAGACACACATGAACATGTGATTTTTTTTTTTTTATAAAATTATGTATTTTATATATAATATTTTAAATTATTATACTATTATTTATTGACAGTCATATTAAAAAATATTATATGATACATTTGATTAAGTGTTAAGTTATTTACTTTGAATAATTAGGAATCAATTCTTATAAGATATATTTTTTTCTTTCTTTTTTAAACGATACACACATAGTATAAAAAATTTAAATTTGCAGTCCCTTTTCTAATATTCTAAATATGTAGGGAACAATATCTTCTAGTATCAATTTCTATATATGTAGGGAACAATATCTTTTGCCTCTTCTTTTGTGGTTTGGCTTTGTCAAAGTCAACATAATCTTTTTCTTTTTCCCTTATAAAAAATGAGAAAATCATCTGTAGCATCATCTGATAAGTTATTATAGTACTTCACCAAACTTAATCAATTAAATACATTAAATTACTAAACTTAATTATTTATTTTTGTAATATGTTATAAATTTGTCAATGGGTTGGTCCAAGCCGATTTAAAAAAAATTAGCCCAGATCAGTCCTAGTTAGATCCGGTTTGACAAAGTTTGTGCCGGTTTCAAATGGGCCGAGCCAATCCGGATTGATTTGTTTGATAATATATATATATACAAGATATAATTTTTGACACTTTTCTCCATTTTTCCTAGTCTAACCATATTAAAAATTATAGTAGTAAAATTTAAAAGTACAAAACATAATACATATTGAAAATAATAATAAACAAATTAGAAAATTCAAAAATAAAAGCAAGAGATGAGATGATTATACCAAATTGCAGAAGTAATTGATTAATTGAACACTTGAAAGTTGAAAGTTTCCTCTTGATTACTTGATGTTGCAAATAATTGCAAAATAATAACTTAAAAAATTAATTTGAAACAATTAGAACACTTTTTGGGAGGAATATTGAGAGGGATTAAGGAAATTTTTATGAAAATTGAAAAAATTGATAGTATTTATATAAAAAAATTTAAAATTAATTTTTTTAAAAAACAAAAGAATAGTTATTGGACCGTTACCCAACGCTAACTGAACCTAATAACGGTACAAAATGGACAGCTCAAAGTACAAAAATATTAAAAGTAGAAAGAATCTTAAAATCGGACACGTTTTGGATCAGTGGACCAGTCCACAACAATCAGACCGGATCGAATATCCCGATTATTAATATCGGTCCAATTTTATTTTCCTTGAGCCTGTTCGGTTCAACATCTTATAGATCGATCCGTTCGGGGAAACCTGACCAGCTGCCACCCTTAATCTGTGGTTGCTTTTGCTTCTGTTTCTGTTTGTTTTCTTTTTCTTCTCGAGTCATCTGCAATTAAAGTTTCGGGCAACTATACTATATTACCATTCCTCGCTAAGAATATTTAAAGGTGTTCAAAATTTATATAAAGTAATATTTCCAATAAAATATACTTTTCTAGTATTTAATAATTTGTGGATTGTAGCTCCATCCATTGTTATCTTTCCAGAATTCATTTGTTATGTGTTATCTCTTATTATTCCCACCTCACTTATGGGTTAGTAGTACGGATCACGTATATTTTATTTTTTTAAAATTTTATTTGTGAAAATATATTGAGTTGTTGTTGTATATGTATTATAAATTTTAATTGCAAATGGCCAAGACTTTTTTTTTTGTATATTGTTAATCAAAAAATCTTTTATAGAATCGTAGTAGTTTGTTGTATTACTTTTATTTTAAATTCTTTAGTCTAAATAAAGGAATCAGTATATGGTTATGTCAGACTCATGAATTTCACTGGTTATCTCTACAATAGCTATTTCTAAATATTCATCCAAAGATTTTGTTTGAACAAATTAAAAGTCTTAGGAAAAGATGTAATTAGATGATAATCTAAAAATTTCCAAGTGAAACAATATACTAGATCCGAACCTAATGTTGTTTATTCAGAAGGATAATTTGTGAATGGCTTTATTTGAAAAATAGTCACAAATTAAAACGATGGGATTTTTAATTTAAAATTGAGAAAATTAATCTTTTTGCAAGTCTGTTATTTGTTGCCGGTTTCATTGAATGACGTAAAAAGACATTACGTATCGTTAGTTGCAGATTACTTATAAAAAGATTTAATACACTTGTGACTTAACTTTACTATTATTAATTCACTAAGACATGCTTGTATCATTACACGAAAGTCCCACAGTAGGTTAAGTTTATTTATTCGGATTAAATACAAACATACTTTTATCCAAAACTGCACTTTGATGGTAATTAATTAACTACCTAATAGAAAGTCTACATTTAGTTTAGAATATTGTCCCAACCCTAATTGAGCCTAGTTTATGCTTTCAAAGGATGCCTCTTTTTTATTAGAATAAATATTGTCTTTTTTTAGGTTCTTTCATATTTGAA
>JBDJHY010518979.1:0-17049 GCA_039654485.1 Withania somnifera
TAAGTGTTATATCATGTGCATTTCTCTTCAGGTATCCTACTCATTGTAGTGGCTGAGAGTTAGCAAGTAACCTTAGCCTCTTGGAAGGAGGTTCATTGTCCCCCTCTTTTCGGGTCCTGCCGTAGTACGACACCTGAACTCGAAGCTACGATCAAATCCGATTGGATCTGGTTCTATCCAACTAACCCAGAAATAATGAACGGTCAGCCTGTTTGGACGGTAGAACAGGGAGAGGGGGAGTCGTGCCCATTCTCTATGCAGGCACGAGTAGAAACATAAAAAAAAAGGAAAAGCAAAGAATTGGTTTCCATTTTTATGGCCAAAGCAACAGTTTCAATGAATTTGAAATGTTGAATGGATTTATTGGCCCATCTTCAGTATTATGATACTAAAATTAGCATTTTTAAGATTTTTTTACCAGTTTCTATGATAAATGAGACAACATTGACATAACCACTATTTTGATATATTACTAAAATTGGTGAACCCCGAGCACTAGACATTGATTATTTTTACAGGTTTGGCCTTGGTGAAGCCCGAGTGACCCATATTAATGATTTATATCATTTTTAGTCTTGGGGAAGCTTGAGCATCTATTTTGATATTTTAGTGATCTAGACCTAAGAAAGCCTAGGAACTCATTTATGTACTGAAATTGTGAGCTTATAGTTCAGATTTAGATGATTATTGAGATAGTATGCAGGGAGGCCCTCCTGGACCCTACCAACCCGGCACACGTATGCATTTAAACGGAGGAGGGATATATAATATGATCTTTAGGTATGCATGGAATTCATTCCATGGGTATTCCACCTGTTGTACCTAGGAGTACCGAAGGAGAGTATACACAGTTATATTTATTTTCTTATATGTACCTTCTGGTCGTATGGGAGGTTGGCGGGTAAGCTTTACTTATTTGTATCTCTTGGTGTCGTGGAGAATCTCTTTCACTTATTATTTTTTTTTCTTTACTTATATGGGATAGAGTTATATTTTTTAGACTACCTATCATATTTCCCTTGGTTATATACTTGTTGTTGTTATCCATTCTTCCCTTTTCCATTATTTTAAGACTAGGGGTATACTGTCATATCTGTTATTTATTTTTTTCCTTGGTAGTTGAGCATGGATTTAGGTATGTTCTCTCTTTTTTTACCTGAACCTTTCTTATTAGTGGCTAGTTACCTATGATATTTAACTGGTGTGTCCTGCTAACTAGTTTCTCTACTTGCTTCATTTGTCCTCGGTGACTTCTATTACTTATCTATTTATTTATTATTTTTCTTTTTTATATATTTCCAGTCAGCATATGATGCCTATTATTTTGGTAATCATACTACACTTCTGCATCTTTTTGGTGCAGACTGGGGTACGAGTGGTCCAAGCCGATTCTTGAGTTCGGGCAGAGATTCTATTGCTGAAGGAGATGACAGCTCCTAGCGTACAGAGTTTGTCTTTTACCTTTCCTAATATCTCATTCTATTATTGGATTTAAGACAGACATTGTATTTCTTTCCAGATATTGTATTCTTATTTTAATGACTCTTATACTGGATAGCAGGTATTGGGGTTTATTTATTAACATATTGAGACTTTTGCTTATCCTTGTTCCTTATTTATGCCTTTTCATTCGGTTTTAGATTAATATTTATGCCTTGTGTGTTTGTTGGATGGTTCTTCTACGGTGGAATGTAGGTGCCCTTATGACTTGATAAATTAGGTCGTCAAAAATTCTGGCTTTAAAAATCCTTAAGACAGCTTTTAGGACTTGTTATGGTCATTATGATATCTTGGTCATGTTATTTGGGTTGAATAAAGCCCTAGCAACGTTCATGGAGTTGATGAATGAAGTATTTCATTCTTACCTTTATTTATTTGTGATCGTGTTTATTGATATTTATTAGTGTATTTAAGAGTGATATGGATCATGCGTAGCATTTGAGGATTATTTTTCAAAGGTTGAGAGAGGATAAGTTATGTCTGAAATATTTAAAATATGGATTTTGGCTTACTTCTTGTGACATATAGTGTCCAAAAAGGGTATTATGGTCGATCCAGCCAAGATTGAAGAAGTTAGAGGATGGACTATTCCTACTTCTCCATGGTTTTCTTGGTTTGTTTGGCTATTATCGAAGATTTATATGGGGCTGCTCTTCTATTGAAACCCTTTTGACTATATTAACTCAAAAAAATATAGCTTTTTTGGTGGTCTAACGAGTGTGAGGAGAGCTTCTATAGACTTAAGTCCTTATTAACTTCGGCTCTTATTTAAACTTTTTTAGTAAGGGTGATTGATTAACCATGTATTATGGTAATTATAGAGTCACATTTGGTGAAGTTTTGATGTAAATGGGAAGAGATAACTTATGCTTTGAGGAAGTTGAAGTCCTATGAGAAGAATTATCCTACCCACGACATAGAGATGGCAGTCGTTATGTTTGTTTTAAAGTTACAGAATCACTACTTACATGGGGTACATTGTGAGGTGTTCATCGATTATAGGCGCCTTCAGTATATTTACAGCCAGAGTTATCTAAATTTAAGACAACTACGATGGATTGAGTTGTTGAAAGATTTTCACATGACTAATTTATACCATCTTGGAAAAGCTAATGTGGTGGGTGATGCTTTGAGTAAAAAGTTATCTAGTATGGGTAGTCATACTTCGATTCATGTAAAGGATCGACCTTTGTCTAGAGATATTCAAAATTAAGCCAACATCCTTATTCATTTATGGATATTGGATAATAATGGTAATCATGCATTTTTGGAGGACCTTTCTTCGTCTATGGAGAAAATAAAAGAAAGCAGTTTAAAGATAGGAAACTGTGGGCCGTTAGAGATAAAAAGTTAAGAAGGGAAGAAAAAGAGGCAATACTTAACCTTGATGATATTTTAAAGATTGGTGGTACAATTTACATACCCAAGGTTGGTGATTTAATTAGATTGAACCTAAAGGAGACCTATAGATTGAGGCATTCCATTCCCCCCCCCCCCAAAGTAGTGAAGATGTATCATAATTGAGGTAGTACTTTTAGTGGCGTGGTATAAAGAGGGATATCATTGATTTTGTGGCCAAATTCTTGAAGTGTTAGAGAGTAAATTTCAAGCATCAGCAATCCAGTGGATTATCTCAAAGGATGCCCATTTAATTATTGAAGTGGGAGCTTATCACTACGCATTTCATTATGGACCACTATGGGCAGTTATGAATCGATTTGAGCGATTGTTGATTAGTTGAAAAGTCTGAAACTTTATTCCAGTTAAGATGGATTATAATGCTAAGAAGTTAGTAGAAATCTACCTGATTTCATATTGTTCGTTAGTATGGAATCCATGTATATATCATTTTCAACTGAGGATCCTTGTTTATATTGTGTTTTTAGAGGCCATTATAGCGTGGTTTGGGTAGTCAGTTGGATATGATAATAGCTCTTCATCCTTACACCGATGGTCAATCCGAGCAGATGATTCAGGTATTAGAGAATATATTTTGAGCCTGTGTTATTGATTTTTAATGCTTTTGGGATAAGGACTTTCCTCTTGCAGATTTTGCATATAATAATAGTTACCATTCCATTAGTCAGATGGCTCCTCTTGATGCCTTATATGGTAGGAGATGTATATCTTTGAAAGTTTAGTTTAATGCTTTTGATGTGAGAGCCTTAGATACATATTTTCTTCGTGATGTTATGAAAAAGGTTCAAGTTATTCAGAGTAGATTGTTGATAGCCCAGAGTAGAAAAATATATTGATAAGAGAGTTAGAGCCTTATAGTTCATGGATGGTGATCTGTATTGCTTAAGTATCACCCATGAAGGGTGCGATGACTTTGGGAAGAACGACAAGCTTAGTCATAGATTTATTGGCCCATTTGACATCTTGGAGTGCATTGAAGAAGTTGCTAATAAACTAGATTTTCCACCTATTTATCAGTGGTTCGTCTTTAGAAATACATTCTTGATGATTCTGATATGTTTCAGTATGAGTTTGTGAGTTAGGATCCCAACCTGACTTATGAGGAAGAACCTGTGCCTATTTTAGACAAGCAGGTTAGAAAGTTGAGGACTAAAGAGATAGCTTCAGTGAAAGTTCAGTTGAAGTATCATCCAATTGTAGAGACTACTTGGAAGATTAAGTCTGATATACATGCCAAATATCCCCAACTTTTTTAAGCTTTAGGTAATTTTTTTTCCCTTATATTCAAGGACGAACATGATTTTTAATATTGGATAATGTAATAACCTTTGGGTCATTATTGGCAGTTGTTATACAATTATTTTTTTCCCCTTTCCAATAGTTTCTCCATGTCATATATGAACAATTTATGTGGTTGGTCTTGAAATCAAAGTGAAACGTTATAAGTCTTATGGAATTTTAATTTTGGAAGCCTAAGTTATAATGGTTGACTTTAGACAACATTTGGATTTTTGAATATCGAAATGGAATTTCGTCAGTTCCATCAGATTTGAAATAAGGAAATTTGTCTTGAAATGTCAATGTTTTTAGTTTTGGTATTCTTATGGTGATTTTAGATTATTAGACGAGAGAATTGGAGTCTTGGGGTCAAAGTTGAATTTAGTCAATATTTGATAATATGATGCTCAAATTCGAATTCCATCAATTCCATTAAATTCAAGAGGTCATTTTTGCCTAGGATAAGGCTCAAATAATTATTTAGAGGTACTGGGTGTATTTTGGTTACTTTTGGTAAAGTTATTATTTTTTATTTCCTTGGAAGATATCGGGTCAAGGGGTCGAAGAGACGTTAAATTCTCATTTTGATAGTTCCATTAAGTTTAGTGGGATAGCATGTATGATTTGTGTGCACGGAATTCCAAACGAATCTCGAAAGTCTATTCGGAAAGTTGGATTTTTTAGATTCAGTTGGTGTGTTGTTGCATATAGTGCAAATATACTCTGCATCGCAATTAGTTCCCACTAGATCACGATTGCATATGTCTATTATCCCCTGCATCACGATCATGTGATTCTCAATTGGATCTAGGTATTTGTTCATCGAATTGCGTCCCTCTGGATCACGATCTCAATCTCGTGGGTATGGGATTTCCAGTGACTAAAGAATTACGTTAAGTGTGATATATTCCTTATTTTCTATTTTGGGCCTTACAAACTCATGTTGGGGCATTTTAAAAGATAGATTCTGAGGCAAAACTCTTGAGTAAACTTTCTAATCATTGATTCTTCATTACTCAGTGATTATTTCATGATTTTAGCATCATAACTATTAATTTCAAAGTGTAAATTGGAGATATTTGAAGAAATCTTGATTTGGTAATTTTGAGTTTTGAAGGTCAATTTCTAATCCGTTTTCGCTGAAATTTCATACTTGAGATCTCCAAAATATGGGAACATCATTTTTAAAGAAAACTCCAAATTTACCCTTATGTCTCAGTTTTGACTTTTTGGTGGATAAGTTTGGACCTGATTTCAAAATATCAATATGGGTATCATTGTTTATATTTTCTCATGCTTAATCCATATTTAACTAGATTTCATAGATTTAGGGGCATTGGAAAAAGGGAAGGCCCAAGCTCGATTGTTTTCTTCACTTTAAAAGAAGTGAAAGTTCTTAACATTCTTACAAAGTGTTCTAGGTGCTTGTATAATAACTTTCTGAAATTGGGAGTAATAGTGAATAAATGAGGTTGTCTGTATGGCTAAAGTGACAAATATTTACCCAAACACTAGAGTCAAGTATTTGGGATTAAAATAAAGGAATGAAAATGGTTATAAACTCATTGAATATTTTATTTCCTTATTGAATTGAGATACTATGTGGCCTTGAGATGCCCAAATATAGATATTTGTACTTGATTGTCTCTTTACTTGATTTTATTTCATTGAGTGGCTTTAGTTGAATTGATATGATTTCTCTTTGATGGTATGCACATGAATGGCCTTGTTGACTTATTGAGTGACATTGCCTCTTTTTTGGTGACTTGCATATGATATTTCTTATTCATTGATTCATATTGATCATTGATGTAGAACATAGTTTTAAGGCAATTGATATATGATTTGAAAGGCTAGGTTCGATGTGCAATTTTTGGTATGGGCATGATACTAATATGATATTAAAGCAAGGGATGAGGTTCTATTTCTAGCATTGCTAAATGAATTATTATATGAAGGCAAGAATTGATGTGTAAGGAATATGGTATAGACGTACATCATATTGCATGGCATTATATTACATTGCACATATATTGACTTGGGTACATGATTGATTTTATATTCCGTAAGTATGTCTGATAAGGATTGCCTGTTACATTTACTTGATACTGATATTAAATTTTCCCATTTACTTATTGTTGGATGATATTATAAGCCATGACCAATTTTTGATGAGATTATAAGACTTATTTTATAGTCTCGGTGATATGAAGTGGATTATACTCTCGTGAATTTGAAATACAAAGAGCCTCCTAAATATAGTAAGATATTTTTAACAAGTTCTTATTGATAATGACTTGAGATAGAAAGGTTCTTAAAAGTATCAAAAATATGAAATTGTTGAGATTACTATTTATGAATTATTTACCATAGTATATTTATTTTAGATTCCATCCCACAAGTCTTTTCTTCATTTTCCAAGATATATCCTTTGCTCTATGGGTTACTTGTGTATTATTGACTAATCGAGGCATTAAGGACTCCTTCCACGTAATTGTAGCACAATTAATGGGATTCCAGGGAAAAGAGTAAGTTTTGATTGTTGGCATGTTCTAGCTAGGCCAAACCCTGAATGGGCTAAAAATGAGATGATTGCACTTGATATTCTGTTCCAATTTTATTTCATTTTATATTGATGCCTTATCTTTTGAGTTGGTCAATGATGATTCATTTTGGTACTTATCAATTGGGTTTTGAGTCCAACTTTTGTTGGATCATCTTGATTATATGATCTATTGGTGACATCTCCCTACACTATGTATCTGTATTTATTATCCTGATTATATAATCTATTGGTGACATCTCCATACACTATGTATCTGTATTTATTATCATATTTTACTGGTTAGTTGCCTATTTGTAGGATTGGTGCATTGGGAGGATTGTGGTTGGTGTGTCAGGGTAGTTGGTGTTCATCACCACTTTGGTTTAGAGCCAGCCATAGATACTTGTTAAGTACCTATTGTATTTTTAGTACCCACCTTTCCTTTTCTTTACTTTGTATAGGTACAGACCCCGGTGTATTTTGATTTGATTTTCCATATCAGGGTTTGAGGCTTGACATTTGGAGCATTGAGGTAGTTGCTTTGTCATCTGAAAAACACCACGGGCTTCTTTATATTTATATCTTTTATTTTGTTTGAGGATATAGACATTTTGAGACTTGTATCAATTTTCTAAATATTGTATTTGCTCCATAGTGGCTTGTACATAGTCACTCTTGATTTTTGGATGGTTATTAGGTTGGATGTTTACGTTGAACCTTTTTTTCTTCTCAGTGACTTATTATTTTATGCATTTATCCTTGTAGCGTTGTGAAGGCTTAATTGTCTAGGTGAGTTAGTACATGTACCATCACGAATTAGATTTAGGATCGTGACATCATTTCAACATATGTACTTAAGTTACAAGATATCAACCAGCTATACTAGATTTGACATATTCAATAAAGGGGTCTCCTTTTCTATAAAGACATACTCTTCACTCTTAGGCAGTGATCAGTAACATAATGAAAACTCAGCCTTTGACATGAGACAACACAAACATAGTATTGTTAGACTTAAAAATGTTTCCATACTTCTAAAAAAACCTTTTAATATAATCCTAGGAAAATTAATCAAGAAAAACTGGAGCAACGAAAAGATTGATTAGGCTGTGAAAATATCATCATTTGACATAAGAGAAATTATTAGAAAAACCTAGACATATTTTGAGAAGATAAAAATGATAATAAGTAACTACTATGAGCTTCTATACTTTTTATGTCTAGACTCAAACAATTAGTTCACACTAGTCATGGTGGTAATCTCTAATTTAAGCAAAAGTAAGCCTCTATTTCTTTAACTAAACAAGTATGTTTACCTTAAAGACTTTAGCTTTACATATAATAGAGATCTTGATCAGTTAACGGGAAATTAGTTAGACTATTAATGTTGGTTCAAATATATTTTTAAACAAAGACTCAAGCTTATATTAAACACAGATAGAACAACTTAGATACTAACAAAGAATCCATCCTTCTCAGTCCCACTACAACCTTTAAACCATTCTTCACCTAATTATGGCAAATTAAAGGGAGGTACACAAAGAGGAAAGCAAGCAGACCACTTAAACAAGATAAATTTATCAAAATTGTCTCACTTCTCATTCAACTAATCCATTTATAACCCTAAATCTTAGCCACACAAGCTTTCAAACAAGTGATATTAATCAAACTATTTATACTCACAAACAAGACTCAAACTTCAATTCATGGTAGTATACCACTTACTAAGCCTCAAATACCTACATTTTCAGTTCAACAAGCATGGGAACAAGTAAAACAACTAAAACCTAGAAATGTCTCCTCTTTACCTTTATACATATAGTCCTAAACTCCTACGATAGTAATCTATACACCAAAAGTCCAGAATCCACTAAAATAATAAAGAAGAAAGTGAAAGGGTGACTTACCTATTCTTTTCTCACAGGAACTGAATCATTCAAGAAAAGAAGTTTGAGGAGGGAATATTCTACTATTTTAGATGAAATTTTCAATTTAAATATAAACTCTTTTATTGATTTTCCAATATCCAAAAGGAATGTCCTTAATTCACTATAGAAATCAAAAGTAACTCAAGGTTTACCTCTCCTAGTATAAATTTTTTGTTAAGCTTAAACTATACCCGATCCGCCCTAAAATTCCAATAACCCTGATCTCTAAAGCTTCTAATCCCTATTGCTAACCCTAGACTCTTCTAAAACAAGGCTTATATAGGGGATAGGATTAGGATTTAAGAGAATGAAAATTAGGGGGAAACAAAGCCCTTATTATATAAGTGAGACACCTGAATGATTTCAACAAATCTAAGTTTATTCAACAACAATCATATGACAAAGGATAAACTAGGGATTCAGATTTAGAAATCAAACATTAGGGATTTACATCCATTAATTAAGATCAACCAACTTTGTAATATGTAGCACTACAAACGCATAATTAATGGTTGTATTACAAGAGAAATGGAACACTAACCGTTGGTGAGAAATGAAGATCAAAAATTACTCATCTCGTCCTGTTAATGGGTGGAAACAAATTAATAGATGAACTTAAGAGATAATTAGAGTCCTAAATGTTGTTTTGATGTTATCGCAATATAATATCAATTCATTTGGTGATGCTATATTAGATGGTGCTAGCTCTATGCTTCAACAACTATCCAAAGGAACCCAAGTCATTGTGATCATGAAGAGCTTAAGGAGAGCTTGGGAGGACCTATTTGAACTTAAAGTGAAAAAACTCCATATTTTAAAAGCTTCTTGGATGAAAAACGATGCCATTGAGAGAGATTAATCATAAATTTCTAAAATTCATGAATTAGTGAAGACCAAACAAGGCCTTTATTTAATTAAGGGTATTTTTGTATTAAGATAGTTTTTTCTTTTATTAGGTTAGTATAAACAGGCATTTTAGGGTTGCAGTTCGGATATTTTTTGATGATTTTGAATTATGAATATCTCATATGTGAGATTTGAGAGCTTGGTTCAAGCTCATGTTGAACACTTGTTTTATAAGGGTGATTACTAGGGTATCCATCCCCTTGAGGTCCTCTTTATAGGTTAGGTGCTTAGTAGGTTATGTGATTAGGGGTCTTGAATCTTTATCTTCATCATTCTTAATTCATCTCTCTATTTTGTATTTTTCATATAGGTTTGATGCTTCGGTGATTATCTAATAGGAAGTTTTCACTCTTTAGTGTTGGTTGCCTATTGATTTTTATTATTGTGACAATTCTCTTTCGATTTGTTATTATTGAGATCTTAGTAGGAGGATTTAGCTCATTATAACTAAGTTTGTCTATTGGTGCTTGATTTGTTTACAAATCGCATGCCCTATCTATCCTTTTTATTTTATCATTTGCTTAGATTTTTTGAGAATTACATCAATTGATATCAGAGCAGCATTTATATCTCGTCTCAACGAAATCTAATCTTGAGTTTGTTATCACAAAAAAAATCACAAAAAAATTGGTGTTGATTGAGTCTTGTTTGAGTTTCTAGTATTAGATTTATTTTCTATAATACAACTAGAGTCTAGAACTTTAATTTAAGCTTGATTGAAGAAAGGGTTTCAAAATCTCCATTTTAGGGTTCATAAAATTGGAAGTTGGAATTGGGGCTTATGATATATCTTTGAAGACTTGGATTTTGGATATTAAAATTAAGTTTTGAGAATTGGTTCTCATATCAAGAGGAGAAAGGATCTAAAATTTCGTCACAATCCATGTTTATTTAAAAAGTTGCTAATTTTGAGTGTTCACTTGTTCTTGGTGTTCTTGAGAATATTCATATATTCAAAGGAAAAAAATTACCAAAAAGAAGTGTTTGATCCAAAAGAGGAAAGAATTAAAAAAAATTGGTGTTTCCAATAAAGAATATTCTCCAAAAATGCATATACTAGGGAATAAAAGTACACATGTAGGGTCCATAAAAGAGGGGAAAAAATATTTTACGTGCTCAACATTTTAGAAACTCATTAACCAAGATAGTAACCCCTATACCATATTACCGTACCCCCTGGATGTCTGCCACCCGAGTTACCCCTTGGGCAGAATATCCAAAAAAAATTGGCAAACTTCACATTAATTTTGGAGAACACACAACCCTTTTGGCAACCCAATACACTATTTGGTCACTCAAAACACTCTTTAAAGCTCAATTCAAAGGTTCTAATTCATTAGTTTCTTTTATTTAATCCATGTTTCATTTCTTCGATTCATAACACTAATTCTCAACTAGTAATTCATCTACTAAGTTGATCATTGGTGCTAGACTCCTTTCTTTCGTCTAGCTATTTCTTATGCGCTTTTCTAGTTTCAGTTTCACTTATTTGAGTCGTTCATTGATCTTTAATAATAGGAATCGCTCCGAAACTTGGGTAGACATTGAATTTATTGCAACACACAAAATCTAATAGGTCTCAACATTAGACGCGCCAATTGAGAGGATATATAAAAGGTGTGCTTTACTTCAGTGCTTGTGAGGTTTTTCTCTAACCATTAACCATCTTTTGTTTTTTTTTTTTTAGTGTATTTCTTTAGGTACTTGTATCCATAATGAAGGATGTAATATTTTCAATATGAGCAGGTAGGAAACAAATTTAGGGAGAAGGGGAGGCATGTTTTATCTCCTGAAGAAAATTCTCTAGGGTATTAACAGGAAGAAAATGGCAAACTAACGAAGTTGAGAAAATTCACGGTAGATGTTAATGGATTGGGAGGATATACACTTCATGTGGATCTTATTGATGTTAATTGTATTAGGCCCTTATTGGTTGAACAATTGGGGATCCCATGTTTTGAAATAAAGATACCATATGAATATAATGGGATATGGATTTCAAAGGTTGAAAAATTTGTTGATCAATAAAGATACCATATGAATATAATGGGATATGGATTTCAAAGGTAGAAAAAGTTCTTATCAACAAAAAGGACTATAAAGAAGTTGTGTGGTACCTTATGAAAGGTTGTCATCTATGGTTGGGCTATCCTTGGTTGAAGAATAAACGATTTGAATATAATGAAAGGATGGGCCAATAACAACTCATGAAGGGTGGGAAACTGTATGATTTTATGTCTTTGCAATGTGAGAAAGATGTACCTAGAAGTCAATGAATCTTAAATATAACCAGATCAAAAAAATTCAAAAGATCCAGCATTCGACATTACTTCCATCAAATGAAGGAATACACACCAAGTGATGCAAGGGTGCCATTTGACATTAAGAATTTAAATGAGTCAGATAGATATCTTGAAGCATACCTTCCCCTGAATCTTGATAGTGAAAGATAAAATATTGAGAGGATTTAAGGAGTGCATGGTGGAAACCTAAGAATGAAAAAAAAAAGATGTGTGGATTGGAGTGAAGAGAGTTTTCACAAACCTAATCCAACCCTATTGCTTGTCTTTCTCCTTGTAAGTATTCTTGTGTAGGTACAAACATGGAGATTGAAGGAGCACAAGCTCCTAAAAGGAAGTTACACTTGAGGAGTTATGAAATGCGATGGTCTCTTGCACTAAACAATCTAAAAGGCATGAAAGCTTGAAAGTGAAGACTTGAAATAAAGGTAAAGAAGACATTTCTTGCAAGATTCAAGGTAAAATAGCTAACCTTAGTACTTTTAACATTTCAAATAGATAAAGTGTTAAGGATAGATTGTCTTCATGTGAACTTAATGATTCTTTATAGTGCATCGATATGTGTAATTTGAGATATTGGATACACTAATCGATCCTATATATGACTACGTTGATCATTCTTTCAAGGTCGACTTGTGTCCACCTAGTATAAACACTCGTGATTTGGATGGTAGCACATTGTCTTGTAATGATCAACTTGATCCTAATTTTAATCCACTGATTGAGGATGTTTGTAAAGTTATTAATGAGCCTCAATTAAGTGATTGTCAATGAAGTTGTCCAATTTAATAAGAATGACTCTTTGATCATACCTTTTATTGAAGATCATACCACTTGTTTTGATCATAGAGAAAATGTGCTTGAAAATAATTTGAAAAATAATATTGGTCTTTTTTAGAGTAAATTTGCATTCTCGAATTCTTCCTTTGTGGTGAATCATTATCTCCTTAATCATAATATTTTATTTTATTTTGATGAGGACACTCCTAACAAGGGACCTCGTGGTGTAGTTCTTGATGACTATACTATCTATAATAATCCACTATAGTGTGAAGATCCTCCCAAAGGTGAAAATATCTTCCTTGAAGTTGAAAGTATACTTAGGGGAATGGATCATGCCAAAAAGAAATAAAATGTTTGTTTTTCACTTAATTTTTCTTCTTTTCGTGTCTAAATTTTTGATAATATGGTTGATGATGTTGAGGACACATTGGATAAGATTTTTTTGAGCAATACATTTGTTTACTATCTATTTGCATATGATGACATTCATGCTTGTATGAGTGTAATGTATGTTGATAGAAGTAGAAACAGGGCAAGTGGAAGTTTCTTTCATTCTATTTTGTGTTTGTTTTACTCACCCTCCCCCCACCCTCCTCGATATTGGTTTTCATAGTGGTAATGGTTCTTTGGACTTGTCACTTCATAAAATCTTCCTGAGTGACCAAGTATTCCTTGATCTTTTGGGTTATAAACTCTTTGTGGTTCTCTCAAATCTTGTTTATATGTTAAGTATGTCCATCCTTGGAATAGTGGTCAAATTGTTGTTTTAGCTAACCAATGTGCTAACCCTCAGAATTTGAAAATTTTGTGGTTTTTTCTTATTCCTCCCTTTCTTTTTCTAGGTTCGTAATTGAGGATGAATTTGTTTCAAGAAAGGGAGGATGATGTAATATTGGACGGTTCTGGCTATATGCTTCAAGGATTAGCCATAGGAACCAGGTCATGCTGATCATGAAGAGTATAAGAAGAGCTTGGGAGGACCTATTTACACTTAAAGTGAAGCACGGCCACATTTTAAAAGTTGCTTGGATAAAAAGGATGCTATGAAGAGAGAGACCAATCATGAATATCCAAAATTCATAAATTGGTGAAGATCAAGCAAGGCTCTTATTTCATTAAGGATATTTTTTATAATAAGCTAATTTTCTCTTTTCTTAGCTTAGTATAAATAAGCACTTTAGGGTTTTATTTTGGATAGTTTTTGATGATTTTGAATTATGAATATCTCATGTGTGAGATTTGAGAGTTTGCTTTAACCTTTTGTTGAACATTTGTTTGATAAGAGCGATTTCTAGGGTATCCACCCCTTGAGATCCTCTTGATAGGTTAAGTGCTTAGTAGGTTATGTGATTAGGGGTTTTGAATCTTTATATTCAACGTTCTTAATCCATCTCTCTATTTTATGTTTTTCATATAAATTTGGTGTTTCGTTCATTATCTAATAGGAGGTTTTCACTCTTTGGTATTGGTTGTTTATTACTTTTCATTGTTGTGTTAGTTCTCTTTCGATTTGTTACTTATTGAGTTCTTAGTAAGAGGATTTAGCTCATTATAGCTAAGTTTGCCTATTGATACTTGATTTGTTTACAAATCACATATTGCATCTATTCTTTTATTTTATCGTTTGCTTCCGCATTTTGATTATTATATCATTTGGTGTCAATTTTGGATAACAATCGTGAGTGTATAAGTCTCTGCAAGTTGTTACTGGGAGAAAGAGTGAGAAGAGAGAAAGAAATGGTGTATTGGAGATGAGAAATGGCAGGCATGTGTGGGAAAATGAATTTCCTTTTGGAGCGTGTAGTTCACGGAGGGAGTACATTATATCAATGTGTTTGTATTCTGCTGATGGAAGTATATTGATTTGAGAAAATAGGTATCGGGGCAGGTCAGCGGTCGAAATAAGACCAATTATGCACTGAAGGTGAATCAAAATAGGTTCAAATGACAGGAGTTATCAAATCAATGACTCGATTAAGACACATCAAATAAATTAATCAATCGAGCTTTAATCATTTGACAAACTAATTATGTCCCAAGACTTTTAAATCATTAATCGGTTTGTCAAAAATAATCATTTAAACACTTGTTTCAAAATCAAATGCAGATTATTTTAAAGTAATACACATATGCACTCATGTATTCTACGTATACACTGGCATATACATATTCACTTTTCTGCAAACGATTTTGTGACAACTTTGAACAAAACAATTTTCTGATTTTGTAAAATTACATCTAATTTGTGAAAAGATAAAAGCTCGACTAATCAATTAATTAGGGAAGGATAGTGTCAACACTTATTGACGACAAGATGTATAGGATCGATGTCTTTATTTTCAAATAAAGACTAAACTTTAAATTTTTTTTAATTTATTTTATTTATAAACAAATTAAGAACTGCGACCATAAACTGATTGAAAGTACTTTTGCAAGTACTGTGAGTACACACATGATTATTCTTCTCGCTTTTATGTTGATTTGTAAAAGTCTAAAAGAGCCTATTTGAATTTATTTATTTTAAATATTTTTAAGTTAAAACGATTTTTGAATATTTTTGTAGTGTTCGGTAAGTTATACACGTTTTTTGTAGTGTTCGTTCTAAACTAAATATTCAAAAGCTATTAACTTATCGACGTGTATATTTATATTTGATTTGTTTTATAGTCATTTGTTTAGGTTTAGTTTAGAACGAATATCAAAGTCACTGTAGAGTCTATTTTTGTTAGCGAGATGTGGGTTATCATCATCTCATGTTTCTCACTTTTTATCATATAAATTTATCTTACTTTAAAAGAAATTTGTAATATTAACAATTTATCTTTTGTATCTATTTATCAGCTATTGATGTAATACACACATGCAAGTACATAAAATTAACTAACTAGTTGACAAAAAGTAGGGTTTTCCTTCTGTCTAAGAAGAGCAATTAGTTCACTGCCTTTCCTCCTACAAGCAAGTAAGCCAACAACCTTTCTCAATTAGAAAATGAAATTGATAATGACGTTTTTTCCTTGTGACGTCCAGGTTTTTAATGTTTTCAGAAATAGAAACATAGGTCACTTCTTGTAACGTAAAATTTGTCCAGATATGCATCTAATAGAACAGGAATCGCATTTTAAGGGCTTACATAAGTTTTTTAGTTAAATTCAAAAATTAGACAACTTGAACCTTTTTATGAGTTACTACATCATTGATATGCTGGGAATATGCGCACAGCACTTGTTATCTTCTTACATCACATATTGGACAGCGATCCTAGAACATAGTAAGACTTACATAGTGAGACTTTCTCTTGTTACCTTCATTAAAACAACAAACCGATCAACAGTCGTTGCCTTTTTCCTCTTGCTCAGTTCGACTCTTTACAATAGCCAGTCCTTATAATTAGCCTTCTGGGAGATGCAAAGTTGTTTGAACAGAGAAAGCTAATTAGAAATATACGACAAAAAAACTGCTACTCTTCCCACAACTTGCAGATTTTATGCATCTTGTTGCCTATTTTGCACAAAATGCCACTGAATTTGCTTGTGAAAATACGTTTCCGCAGTAAACTCAAAACCGCTTTGTGTTTCTTCATCTCTTCTTCCACCATCCTCTTCAGGGTGTCCCTGATGTCACCCAATGCCCAAGCTACAGATATATGAGGGCGTGCATCCTGCCACCAAATCCAAGCAAGTATAATTTTTCCCTTGACGAAGAAGCATCGCTTAGACAGATTAAACTTGAAACATGCAGTAAATTAAACATCGTTTATGTGGTCAACCTTGTAAAATTGCGGGAGGTTGTGAAGTTTGTAGACTTCATTAACAGCTTGGATTTGCTTTCTTATCTGAGGCACACAAAACACAAGTTCCCTCCCTCACCTCAGAGACAAAAGAACTATACTAGCAAGACACAGGAGTACAAGGTAGAACAACAAGCTATTATCTAAATTGACATGAATGATGCCAGAGAATAAAATATTATAGAGCTTGGTTCAATTCATTGTCCATAACTGAAACACATAGAAAAATGAACATTAATTGACCGTTGCAGAGCATTTATTGATCAAAATTAAAGCACATAATAACCAGAAGCGCACCTAAGATTAAAAGTTAACAATGGGAACCACTGAACTACCAAAACCTCTGGCAACCCCACAATGCAGTTCTTGAATTGTAAGGAAATGGACAATGCTGGCACAAGGAGTTGCTTTCAGTGAACAAAGCCATCCATGCAGGCGCTGCTGCCACCATTAGCTTTAGGGGAAATCCTGATTTAATCTAATGTTTATTTTATCCATTGGCATTGCATCACTCTTCTGATTTCTCCTTGTTTTGGTTAAAATCCACATAAGATTACAAATTGATGGTTTTTCGACTGGTAAAAAAGTTATGTATAATCCACC
>JBDJHY010519087.1:0-17048 GCA_039654485.1 Withania somnifera
TTCTAGAGTTCCATGGTTCAAGAACTGTTGATGATCAAAAGAACTTAATTGATGAGGTTCATCAGATTTGTGATATGATGAGAGTTCTTGACCTAGATAGGGTTGAGGTGGCATCTTATCAGCTGAAGGATATTATCGGGTCTTGATGTGATTTGTGGAGTAAGAACATCAGAGTTGGAGATGATCTACCATCTTGGGATAAGTTTGAGACTGTATTTATGAGCCGATTCTTTCCTAGAGGGAAGAGGCAAGAGAGGGTTCTTGAGTTTTTGAGTTTGGAGCAGGGATCCCTCTTTATTTCTAAGTGTTACATGAAGTTCACTAAGTTATTGAGGTATGCTACAATGATGATTGCTTAGATGGATAATATGATGGATATGTTTTTATCTGTTCTTTCTCCTTATTTTATTCAGGCGGGGAGGACTGGTATATTAATTACTGATATGTACATTAGTAGGATAATAGCGGTGCATCTAGAGAAGATAATGAAGGATAAGGCAAAGTTTAGGGAGAGTCAGCAGAGTAAGGGTGCTAAGACTAGTCATTCTAGAACTAGTCAACTTAAGCACAATGATTTTGTACAACATCAGCAGCAACAACAGAGTTCTAGAGGACCATCCCCTTCACCAATCAGACCTCGGAAGAATCAGTAGAATAAGTCAACTCAGCCGTTCAGCAGGTTAGTGCTCCTACATGTGGGAAGGGTAGAAGGAACCATTAGGGTCAGTGTAAGGCTGGAAAAAATATTTATTTTGGGTGTGTCCATCTAGATCATAACCATCGTTGTTTTACTTTAAAAAATTATTATCCTTGTGAGTTGTTGGGATATAAGCAGAGAGAATTTCCCATAGTTCGACAAGATGGTCCCAGACCACAGACTACTACTCCAACAGAAGCTCCATGAACACATCAACCTCATTAGTGTGCTACTACTTCTATCGGTGTATGCCAGTGCCAAATCCATTTATATGCTTTGGGTTCTCATCAGGATTAGGAGCACTCAAACTGATGTGGGGACAAGTATGCTGAACATATGAGGTGGATTTATATGCATTATTAGACCCTAGAGCTACTATTTTATTATTTCCCCATATGTTTCTAGACACTTTGGTATAGATACTAATATTTTGTTTGAGTCTTTTGCTATTTCTACAACCGTTGGTGACCCTATTGTACCTGAGTGAGTCTACCGTACTTGTCCTATTTTTATTTTGGGGATTGTTGTTCCTAATGATTTTCATGAGTTAGATATGGTAAATTTTGATGTTATTCTTGGCATGGATTGACTCAATTTACGTCATTTTTTTTGACCATAGATCTAGAGTTGTCCATTTACAGTTTCCCGATAGACCTGTGCTTGACTGAGAGGGTAGTAGAGCTATTTCTAAAGGTAGGTTTATTTCCTATTTGAAGGATAGAAAGACAATTTCTAAGTGGTGTATTTATAATTTGGTTTGAGTCCAGGACTCTAATTTCGAGACTCCTTATATCCAGTCTGTCCTTTAGTCTGAGAGTTTCTTAATGTGTTTCCTGAGGATTTAACTGGAGTCTCTCCAATAGGGAGATTGACATCAGTATAGATCTTATTTTAGGCACTCAAATTATTTCTATTCCTCTACATAGGATGGCACCAACTGATCTTAGAGTGTTGCCGATCTTTTAGATAAAGGGCTTATCCATCTGAGTGTGTCTCCTTGGGTGATCATTTCTTATTTGTGCGTAAGAAAGATGGTTCCCTCCATATGTGCATTGATTATCGTCATCTGAATAAAGTTACAATCAAGAATAAGTATCTCATTCTAAGCATTGATGACTTGTTCGATCAGTTGCAAGATGTTAGCAATTTTTTTAAGATTGATCTCCTTTGGCTATCACCAACTTAAGGTCAGAGATTCAAATATATGGAAGATAACTTTTCACACTCGTTATTGCCATTTTGAGTTTCTGTCATGTATATTGGTTTGACTAATACTCCTGCACCTTTCATGGACCTCATGAACAGGGTTTTCAAGCCTACTGGACCTGTTTATGGTTATCTTCATTACTGATATTCTGGTTTACTACAGAAGTGAGGAGGAGAACGCAAATAATCTTAGAGTTTTTTCAGACCCTTGGAGAGCGTCAACTTTATGTTATGTTTTATAAGTGTGAGTTTTGGCCTCAATCAGTCTCTTTCCTTGGTCATATCATTTATAGAGAGGGTATTTGGGTAGATTCCCAAAATATTGATTATGTTCGTAATTAGCCTAGACCTACCTCGTCGTCAAATATGCATAGTTTTTTTGATCTAGATGGGTATTATCATAGGACTATCCAAGGATTTTCTTCCATAGATGCTCCTTTGACCTATTTGATTTAGAAGAAGGTGAAGTATGAGTGGTCTGATGCTTTTGAAAATAGTTTTCAGGAGTTGAAGGCTAGTCGACATCTGCTCCGTTATTGACTTTTTCTGATGGTTTAGATTAATTTGTTATGTGTTGTGATCTTCGAGAGTTGGTCTGGGTTATGTTTTGATGCAGCATGGTGAGGTTATGGCATATGCTTCTAAACAACTTAAAACTCATGAAAAGAATTACCCTACCCATGATCTTGAGTTAGTAGCTGTGTATTTTCATTGGAGTTCTGGAGATATTACTTATATTGGGTGCATGTAGATGTCTTCATTGATCATAAGAGTTTTCTGCATGTGTTTAATCAGAAGGAAGGTGGCTTGAGTTGTTAAAGGATTATCACATGACTGTGATGTATCATCTGGGCAAGGCCAATATGGTGGTTGATGTCGTTAACAGGTTTTGTTTGGGGATTTTTTCATATATTGATGGGGATAAGAGAGAGTTAGTTAGAGAGGTGCATAGGCTTTCACACCTTAGTGTTAGATTGGTTGGTTTAGAAGATGGTGGTATGCTTTTTCATAATGCTTTTGAGTTATCTCTTGTTGCTGAGGTGAAAGAGAAGCAAGAGATTGCTATGATTCTGGTTAAATTGAAAGATGCAATCCATAAGCATAAAGTGCAAGTTTTCTCCAAAGAGGGATATGTATTTCTTTATTATTAGGATCGCCTTTTTATCCTAGAAATTAATGGTTTAAGAGAGAGTATTATGTTAAAGGCTTATAGTTCTCGGTATTATTTTCATCCTAGAGCTACAAAGATGTATAGAGATTCAAGAGAGGTGTATTGGTTGGAAAGTATAAGGAAGGAAATAAAATGTCCTAATTGTCAACAAGTAAAGGTAGAGCAACATTGATAAGCTGGATAGATGCAACAGTTTGAGATTCTGATGTGGAAGTGATAGGTGATTAATATGGGTTTCGTCATCAGTTTACCACTATCCCAGAGATATGATTCAATATGGGTTATAGGACCAAATGACTAAGTCTTCTCCCTTGCTGTCTGTTCACACCAGATTTTCAGTAGTGCAGTAGGTAGGATCTACCTGAGGGATATTATTTATATGCATGGTGTACCTCTATCTATTATATCAGATCATGGCCCACTATTTACATCTTAGTTTTAGATATCATTTCATAGGGTTCTTGGTACCCAAGTTTAGTTGAGTACATATTTTCATCCACATAAAGATGTTTAGGTTGAGAGGACTATTCGAACTTTAGAGGATATGCTGAGGATGGGTGTACACTTAATTTCTAGGGTAAGTGGGCTGAGCACCTGCCTTTGATTGAATTTTCATACAACATCAGTTATCACTCGAGTATTTAGATGGCTCCGTTTGAGGCATTGTATAGGAGATGGTGTAGGTCTCCTATAGGTTGGTTTGAAGTCAGTGAGGAAGCTATCGTAGTTCTAAAGTTTTTTTCTTCAAGTTATAAAGAAGTTTTAGATATTTGAGAGAGACTAAAGATACCCAGAGTAAACAAAAGTCTTATACAGATATAAAGAGAAGAGAGCTGGAGTTTGGTGTAGATGATCGGGTATTTTTGAAGGTTTCTCCTATGAACGGAGTTATGAGATTTGGTAGAAAGGGAGAGTTGAGTTTGAGGTATATTGGGCTTTATTAGATTGTGAGGAGGGTAGGAAATATTGCTTATTAGCTTGGTCTTCTAGTATAGTTAGTAGAGGTTCACCCGATTTTCATTTTTTCCTTATTAAGGGAGTGCTTCCTTACTGAGAAAAAGCCTGAGTGATCCTTTTTGTTAGTACCAGTCGAGGATATTGGTATTCATAATAGTTTTACCTATGAGGAGTTTCTTTTTCAGATTCTTTATAGACAGGTTCATAGATTGAGGAATAAAGAGATAACATCATTTTAGGTTCTCTAGATTAACTACGAAGTTGAGGGAGCTACATGGGATCCATAGGACGACATGATGAGTAGATATCTGCATTTATTGCCTCTAGTTCCACTTCTTGAGGTATTAACCTCTCCACTTATCTTGTGTAAGTTTTAGTTCATGAGAACGTAGTATGTATCATATAGCATTGCATGAGTACATTAAGTGTATTCATGCATGAGTTTAGTAGAGTATTGCTAGTTGAGTTGAGGTAGTAGTACATGAGTCCCTATTTGTGCATTATGTACTATTTGATGAGTTTTAATGTAAGGTCAGTTATTATATAGGTGCTTGTGATAGTTACGCTGAGGTCTAACTGAAGTTGATGTGCTGAGTTGTTTCATTCCTCCTATCATCATGTTTCTAATCCAAATCCTTTATTCTAGGATGAATTATCCCAAGGGGTAGATAATGTAACACCTTGAAAGGTTGTCAAGAGTTTAACTCGTTATTTGCTTATGGCTTAACTTGAAATTTGAGCTTGAATGTGAGCCTAAAAGGTTCTGTGAACGAGCAGACATCGAATGATTAATTTCAATTTCTTGTTATCGTGGAATTTATTATCAAGATGGATTGCCTCCTATATAAAGTATGGGTTTTTTTTCATGTTTACGAATACCTAGAAGTCTACTTCGCAACACAACAAACCTCGCATTATTTCGAGTTTAAAGTAGAAAGTCATTCCCCTTTCTTTAAAGTCTTGTAGCAGCTTTATGATTTCTTGTGATTCTAGCATATGTTGGTGTTTTTGAGGGACAAAATAGTGTGGTTTTACATTACCAGATCTTAGTAATGATTGTGGGTCAATCCCACATGTATAGAAACCTCCAAACATGCCACAGTAGGAAATTTGGTACGATTACAAATGTGCTACACTTAAAGAAAAACGTGCAGATAAAATCGATTAAGGGTGAACATGTCAAATTCTGTGTCACTATAGAGAGGTTTCCTCGATAGAACCCATGACACTGTTTTCTGGTTTCTACGATAGACCATGACACGATTGGGGTCTCAGTTACATGTTCAATTAGGTTAATTTTCTCCGTTTTTGCATGACTATTTTTGACATTTACCACCTCTTAAATCATCAATACTATTCATTTTGGACAAAAAATTTCAAGGTATTTGAACCCCACACGCCTATTCCAAATAATTTACACCAAATCAAATCAAAACAAGGTTCTTCTCTCAAATTCTCAGCTAGGATCATTTTAAAGGTCTATTTTAGGAGAAAACTCATCAAATTCTTCCATCAAAGTTCTTAAATTAAGGTACTTGGGCTTTAAACAAGGACTCCTTTCATCTTTGTGCCCCAGAACCCTTTTCTAAATAAGGTTTTCAAAATTTAGAAGCCCGATATGGTTCTTGCTAAATCCTATAATAATGAATTGTTGAATTGATGATTTACTTGATGTTGTTGAGTTAGAATTATGAAATTTTCATGATGATGATTAAATTATGAAATTTCTCATGAGTCATGATGTTTTTTCGTAGTAAAAGAAAGGAAGAAGCTTCGAAAGTATGAATTACATAATAATTTGGAGTTTATTCTTGAAACTTGAGAATTGAAGTGTCATAATTATAGACTTAGGAGTTAGTATGATTTTGAAAGGTGAAGTGAAAGCTTTGTTTTTTTTATTCAAAACCTGAATACGCTCTCGCTCACCTCTACTAACGGGGTCTTAGTTGATTTCCCTTCTTTTAGCAATCACGATGTTTCAGTTCGCTAAGTATGAAAAGTCCAATGAGCGCAGACTAGCCATGAAGCTTGGATATAAAAAAGTCTTTAAGCATGAATTTAATATTATTTTTCAAAGTTTATTTTAAAACTTTAGATGATTATTGAAAGTGTAATGATTGATGAATTTTACATTGTTTTAAACCCATTTATAAAGCATGTTTAAATTGAACAGTTTTGGCTAATTAGGACCAGTTGGAAGGAGGTGCTATGTTTCTGTTTAAATTAGTGAGCTTAATAGAAAAATGATAATGAAGAATCCTAATTGACTAAGTTTACCTGATTAGTGGTAATTGATAGATGTGATAGCTTGAATAGTGAATTTCTGGGAAGGGGAACTCCACTAGCCATGGGACATATAAAGGTGAATAAAAAATAATAACATATATTTATGCGAGGAGTATTAGCACCGAAGGTGGGCAGAGAAAGGTCCCAATACCCAAATATGTGTAAAGTAAAGTAGAAATGATACTTATATCAATTTTAGCTCAGTAACTGTGCCTGGTATAGTCTAGTTGGGTCTAATAGAGTAGCTGTAATGCTCATACCCTTTGGAAAGGTATGGAGGTCCTTCTACATGGGGATATATGTATCCTTCAAGATTTATATCTGAGGTATTTTGGTTATAGAAACTCCCACAGAGTAGTAAAATTGATTGTTTAAAAGGAAGTAAAAGTGACAATTTTGAAAGAAAGAAAGTGAAAACTTATTTTTAACTAAGTCTTTATCTTTTATTAAAAACTAAAGAGTTAAGCTATTTTAGCTGAATTTGAGATATGATTTATTTAACTGTTTTCATTATAAATTGCTATATTTCATATTTTAGTTAGAGCAGAAGTTAAGAGTTACTGTCTTGCAGTGCATAATACTTATCATTATAATATATAGCCTATTTTATACCTACTCGCGTACTCAATACAATTTTTGTATGCTGCTTTTACTCTTGATGCATATATTAACCCCCATGCAAATTTTTCCAACCGCCCAAACGTTCAAGGTTGACATACTTTCATTCTTAGAAGAATAGAAGATTAGTGACTCCTCACTTGATTCGAGAGCAAGCTATGGAGTTATTTATTTTGTTTATCTAGGGCTTGGAAATTAACTTTATTATTTTTTATTTTATTTTTTAGAGAATAGCTAGTAAACTCCTATGATAGTAGTCCATTATATAACTAGTAGAGGCATTCAGACTGACATGTAGGGTTTTGAGACTTGAGTTATCTATTCTTTATTGAGACTAGTCATTGATTATTGTAAGGAGCCCATTGCACTTCTATTAGTTTTTGATATTGCTTCCGCTGAGTGAAGTGAGTAGAGATATACATGGTCCAAGTGGTTCTTTCGAGTCTACTAGGTCAACTTAGTAGCTAAGGATGCTCGTCCCACCTAGGGGGTGAGCTCGGGGTGTGATATACGGTGACTATGGAAAAAAGAAAAAGGGTAAAATATGTTGAAAAATGACCTTAAGGGTCATTAAATCATCCACTACTAAAAAACACATTTATCCTAGAACACAAGTAAGAAGAATACCCAAAGAATTGAAAAGCTGAGGATACCGGCTATACATATCAGACTAAATCTCCTAAGTGGCCTCTTCGATCGGTAGCGCCTCAACTGATCCTTCAATGTAGGTATCTCTATTATCCTTAGCTTCTAAACCTACCTATCCAGAATAGCCACAGGTTCCTCCCTAAATATAAAATATGATTCTAAGATCAAAGCATCCCACCGGATCATGTGCGACTCCTTGGGTATATACTTCCGCAGCATCAAATAAACCAGGTAGCAAACCTAACTTGTAAGTCACCTCACCCTTCATATTAAGAATATTAAAAGTACCAAAAATCTACGATTAAACTTGCTTTTGTTCTCAAATCGCATAACACCCTTCATGGATGACACCTTCAACTACACACAATCACCCTCCATGAACTCCCCATCCCGAACTCTCCTATCAACATAACTCTTCTGCCTACTCTAAGCCATAACCAGCCTAGTCTAAATCAACCTAACTTTTTCTACCGAGTCTTGTAATAAGTTTGTACCCCATGGTCTATCCTTATAAGTATCAAACCACCAAATAAGAGATCTATGTCTCCTACTATAAAACACCTCAAAAGGTCCCATCTGAAACTCTAATGATAAATGTTGTTATAAGAAAATTCTTCAAGGGGTAGGAAATGGTACCAAAGACCACTAAAGTTAATAATCCATGCGCGAAACATATCCTTCAACACCTGAATATTGCGCTCATACTGACCACCAGTTTGGGGGTGAAATGCTGTGCTCATATCTAACTGAGTGCCCATCTTACACTCTATAGTGCTCCAAAAGTGCGATATGAACTAAGTACCTCAATCATATACAATAAATATAGGAAACCCATGCAATTAAATAATATGAATGATGTAAATTTGAGCTAATTTATTTTCACTATATCCCACCTTAGCTAGAATTAAATGAGCAAACTTGGTCAACTAGTCAACAATATAGAGTCCAAACCACCTAAGTGATAGGTAGGCCAACTATAAAATCCATGGATATGGAATCCCACTTCTATTCAGGAATAGGAATCCTCTAAGATATACCACCAAGTATCTAGTGCTCAAACTTCACTTACTGACAGTTCAAGAACCTAGCAACAAAATTTGTAATATCTTTATTCATGCCATACCACCAGTAATGCTGGATCAAATTGTGATTTATCTTTGCTGCTCTTGAATGGATGAAGTACCTTGAATTATGGTCCTCCTCCAAAATTAATTTAACCAAATCATCGGACTTAAGGATACAAATCTTATACATAAGCCACAAAACACCCTCAGAATCCAACACTACTTCTTTTTCCATGCCCCCCGAAAATTTATCATGAATACTCCTCAAGCTAATTCTCACAAATCTGATCCATTAAAACCATCGGGCCTACAAACAATCTAGATACATGTTGAATACTTTTAAGTTTTATTCAAGATTATGACTCAGAAATTTCAGGGTTAAATCTCAATTTCTTGTTTATGATAGCATTGTGTAATTTATACACTATTGATCATAATTATCATTATCATATATATAAATAATAGTATAGCTTGGAGATGTATAGGTTTATGGCTTAAAGTATGAATATGCATAAATTTCCTTAAAATTGTAGATTTGGTCGAGTTCACGATTATAGGTCCCTAAAGTAGAATTTATTTACCTTGTTCATGTTTTGGGTCTGAAAACCATTTACTGTTGAGATTCATGTTGGATAGTTGAAGGGTTAGAATATGTATTATGATCATGGCCAGTTGTTAATAAAGGTAATATTAATAATTGGCTTTTAAGATTAAAACTAAATGAGGGTCACCATAACCTAGAAGATGTTTTAAATAGCCTATGATGGCAAGTCCAGTAATTCATTATGAGCATGAAAGAGAATGTAAGTATATTACAGAGTTAGTTGATAATTCAGCAGTTCAGTACCCCAATTTTGGCAAATTGTGTGGAAGTTCAGCATATAATCAGTCTTGTTATTATGATGTATTAAATTTACTTTCTTCTTTCCTTTTAATTATGCCAAAGGAGGAGAAGAAAAATAACGTCAACCATGACAGTCAAGTGGCGTCAATAATTCAAGGGGATCCAGCTCACACTATTGTGTCAATAATTCAGGGGGAGTCAACTTTCACTTATGGCAAGATGGCTATTGATTTCAAAAATAGGAAAGTTGACTACTTACACTTTCCTCTATTAATTTCATGGTTGACTATTATTTACCATTATCAAAAAGTGGGATATTGTTAGGCTTATTCTTTTTTTTAATAAGGACAATCACTCATGTATCTCTTATTTTCAGGAATAATCTATCACAAATAGATGAAGATCACACATGGAGATAAGCAGGACAAGAAAGAAAAATCACAACCGCTAGATGTATTTGAAAAGGAAAGATGCCAATCAAATCAACATAGGAAGTATAAAATAAGAAACCACTAAAGGAAAGATCAAATCAATCAGTTAAGATTAACACAAATCAATGCATACTCAATAATGAGAAAAACCCACAGAAGGAAGATTAAATCAACAAAGAAGTTGAGAACCATTTACAAAAATCATTAGAATAACTACACAAGGAAGGATTTACTTTAAAAATGATGGACATATTTGATATGGGCATAATTATATGTGATTCCAAAATCTGGACAACATTCAAGTAAGAAAGCATGGATAAATTGAGTGAGCATCAAGCCAAAAATCATGGACATATCTGATATGGACATAATCTAGCTTGATCCCTTAATCAAGTCAATCAAATCATTGATTGGGAAAACATGCCCTTGGGTTTTCTTAATATAGCAATAACAAAAGTACTATAAAGATAATACAACTCAAAGTCTAGTTATCCTACAACTTCTCTTGAACACAATTGTTTTGGTATTTTATCATTCAATATACTTTGTATGCAACCTTTTTACATTGTACTCAACAGAAAAAGATTAAAAATAGTAGAATTATATGGGTAGGGGTTGTGTCATTAGAAGAAGTCTTGATTCACTATCAGGCTTCAACCATAACAGTGAGAAACACTTGAAATTTTCTCAAAGGCTCTAAAGGAACTCCTTGAACCCAAGGGTCTGGACTAGGCACCACATTAGTAATACTAAACAAGATAAATTTATAACGTCTTGAATTTTATACTAGAGGTTGTATGATGTAAAAAAACTAAGTCCGTAAAATTTCACTAATTTTTTGAACTTCCATTGTTTCACGGATCGTCTCATGGTTCATAAAAAAGTTCCACAAATTATAAGGTCCTTCCTAGAACTTGTCAAGTATTACCTTTTTCTAGGGTTGAAATTCCCAAGTTTGACGAGGCATTTGACGACCATGAACTTGTTTGATGGTTCTTCATTTGTTCCATGATATGGATCCAACTTTCCTAATATTTTCTAAGTGCTGATTAAGTTGGTGGACCAGTCAATGTTCCATTATCTTATCCAATGGACCGTAGAATGACCCGTAAAACCTTCTAGTGATGCTGTTTGAGGAGTCAAGTTTGATATACTAGTTGACATACCGTCAAACCATCCATGAAAAGTCCCTAGTTGGTTTTTAATTTGATTTATTAGGGGTGTTCTAGATCTTTCACATAATCCATGGTCATTTTGGGTTAATTAAGGCGGTAAAAATAGCCAAATCCATATTTATCCTCTTCATTATTCCCGTTCATCTGAATACGAGAAATTATCTTCGTATTTTTTTTCAAGTCTCAAAATCTAGGTTTTTAAGAAAGGGGTCTTATGCAACAACTTCTTCACCAAATCCCATTTAGAAAGTCTCCATATCAGGTTGTTGGGTTTGAATAGGGGTTCCTTTCACCCTTGTGTGCAAATTTCCCTAAGTTTTATTCAAGAATATGAATTGGAAATATTAGAGTGAAATCCCAAGTTCTTGACCATTATTATCAGCATCCTATATATGTACATAATAGTATAGCTTCGAGACGTATAGGTTTATGACTTAAAGTATGAATTTGCATAAATTTACTTAGAATTGATGATTTTGGTCATATTTATGAGTATGAGTCCTTAAAGTAGAATTTATATACCTTGTTCATGATTTGAGTGTTAAAATAATCTTCTATAGAGATACATATTAGTCAGTTGAAGGGTTAGAATATGTATTATGATCACGTCAGTTCTTTATAAAGATAAAATTGATAATTTGCTTTGAAGATTAAATTTGAGGTAGGGTCAACCTAAAAGATATCTTAAATGGCTTGTGATGAAAAGTCCAGTCAATCAAATATAAGCATAAAAGAGAAAGTCAATATAGTACAGAGTCAATTGATAACTTCGGAAGTTCAGTGGCCCAATTATGAAAAATTATGTAGTAGTTCAACATGTATTTAGTCTTGGAGTAGTATTTGATTGTTGAGGTTAGTAGTATCTGTACATGCATTGAATAGTCATGCTATTTCATTATATCAACCTGCTATATTACCTTTTTCATACTCAATACTTTCTATGTACTAATTACGTACTTTGCTGCATATTTTTACATCATACAGATCCAGCCAACCTTCCTGACATCCGTGGTTGACTTAGACTGCATTTGGATAAGAAGTTGAAGTGGTGAATTCCCATTTGATCTAGGAACCGATTGGATCTTTTTATTTTAATTTAGTATAAAAGTGATACTTTTTAGATAATATTTTATTTAGTTTTATTTCTAGATTGAGGTACTGCCCTATCATTTTACTATTTAATTTTTAGTGGCTTTCATACATTTATTTAGTAGTTTGAAATTAAGTTTTGTTCTGTTAAGATATTTTAATTATTTATTGATACAGAAGACCCATTATTTACCTATGATATATTCATGTTATTACTTTCACTGAGTGTGAGTCTTACAACCAGGTATGATCCAATGATCCATTCAAGGCTACTAAGGCAACTTAGTGTCTATGGATTCCTTGTTTTACCTATGGGGTTACTCTGAGGCATGAAAAATTTGGTATTGGAGCTATAAGTTCATATGTATGAGGTTTCTAGGATCCAACATTAGGTAGATTCTTCATTATGGGTATGGATTGCAGCATACTTATATCTGAGAGGCTACTGAGCGTGTTGGAAATATTTCCCTTTATTCATGTTCTTTTTCATGATTTTGAGTTTAAATCTGGAAATTTCTATTCTGACTCTTGATTTACAAGTTTTAGTTCATGCCTCCATACAGACAACCAACTCATCAGGCCATAGGTCGGGGTCAACAAAACCAGGCTCTAATATATCTAGAGCCTTAGCTGTCAGAAAATATCACCAATGTCGAGTTCAAAAACATGATGCATTTTCTTATTCAAAATTAGTAGTACAAGTTTAGCAACCATCTTAGGTTCTAGTAGTTCAACCAGTAACTCTTGATACTGGAGTGGTGAGAGTAAAGGAGTTCCTGAGGATGAGTCCTCCAGAATTTCATGGTTTGAGTTTTGGGGAAAATCCTTAGAACTTTAATGGTGAGGTTTGAAGGATCTATGAGATGGTGAGGGTTCTTGATATGGATAGGGTTGGTTTAGCAACATTCTAGCTAAAGGATGTTGCTAGGTCATGGTGCAACACATGGAAGAAAAATACAGGGGTAGGAGCAGCTCCGCCTTATTGGCATGAGTTTGAGGAGGCGTTTATAGGTGGGCTCTTTCCTATAGAGAAGAGATGAGAGAGGGTTAGTGATTTTTTGAGTCTAGAGAAGGGATTCATGATAGTGTTTGAGTATAGCATGAAGTTCACCAAGATTTCCATGTATGCTCTTGATATATGCATATTCAAAAGACATATTCGTGTAAACCTCTCTTCTTATTTGATCCAGACAAGGAAGGTAACTATGTTGAGAAGTGATATAAACATTGGTAGGTTGATGTTCCACTTAGAGCAGATTGAGAAAGACAATGGATGATTGAGAGATAGTTATTAGAGCAAGAAGGCCAAGATCAACTATTTTGAGTTCAGATAACCGAATTCAGGTGGGGTTCTTATGCAAAAACAGACTTATATGGGACCAACCCCTTCTTTTTTTAGTGCCCTTACTCAGAATCTAGACTAACTTAGACCCAGTAGTGTAAGCTCATTCATATAACCTTTTATGGCAGTATGACAGGAGATTTCACCTTTTCGATTTATATGGTATGGTAAGAATCATGAGGGTCAGTGGCAGTTGGATCAGGATGGATGTTTTTGATGTGGTTATGCTAGTCACACTCTCTAGAATTTCACTTTGAAGGGGTGTTTTGATTATGGTATGCCAAGCCACCGGATTAAGGATTGCCCTAAGACTAAGAAGAGAGATAGGAATGGCAGATTTTAGAGTACCATAACAGCATCCCTCCCATCTTAGCAAGGCACTTCTTCTAGTACCAGTGGTGGTTAGCTCCAGAATCGGTTGTAAGCTTAGGGCTCCAGACATGATGAAGATCAGTCAGATGACATAATAATAAATATGTTGAAGGTTCATGACTTGGATGTATATGTATTATTAGGCTCTATAGCTACCCTTGATTTTGTATCACTATATAGTTAGGAGTTAGTCTTTAAATTTTATCTATTTCCTTCTCTGATTCTACACCTGTTAGTGATTCTATAGTAGCTGAAAAATTCTACCATAGGTTACCTGTGTCTATTCTAGTTATGGTTGTTTCAACTAATCTTGTGAGTTATATGTAGTTGATTATAGGACCCAAGTTTTACATTTTTAAATATCTATTAAACCTATTATTAAGTTGGAGGGTAGTGTTGATGTCCCCAAGGGTAGGTTCATCTCTTAGCTTAAAGCTAGAAAGATAATCTAAGGGGTGCATCTACCTCTTAATCCAAGTAAAGTACTCCTAGTATGAGACTCTTGATATCCAGTTTGTTGATGTGTTTATTGAATATTTACCCATAGTTCCTCTTTATAGAGAGATGGACTTCGAAATAAATATCATTTCAGGCACTCAACCCATTCCTATCCTGCCATATAAAATTGCACCAGCTGCTCTTAGGGAGTTAAATGATCAGTTAGAAGACCTCCTAGACAAGGGATTATTTTCCCTAATGTGTCTCTATGGGTTACCCCTGTCTTATTCTTGCAAAATAAATATGGTTCATTCCATTTGTGCATAGACTATTGTTAGCAGAACAAAGTCACAGTAAAAAATAAATATCCAATTTTGAGGATTGATGAATTTTTTGATTAGTTACAGGGTAATATCCACTTCTAAAAGAATAATCATCATTCAGGTTATCATCAACTTAAATTCAAATAGATAAACATTTCCAAAACATCTTTCCAGACCCATTATGACCACTTTAAATTCGTGGTCATGCCTTTTAGTTTGACTACTACTTCTGTAGCTTTCATGAACATCATGAACAAGGTGTTTAAGTAATACTTGGACTTTTTGTGTTTTTTCATTGATGGCAGTCTGGTTTATACTAGAAGTGAAAAGAAGCATGCGGACCATCTTAGAATTGTTATTCAGACTTTTAAGGAACATCAACTTTATGCTAAATTCTCTAAGTGAGTTTTGTCTCTAATCAGTTGCCTTCCTTGTTCATGTCATTTCCAGTAAGGGTATTTCGGTAAATTTAAAAAAGATCAATTCAAACAGAAATTAGGCCTAGAATGACCTCCCCATTGAACATTCGTAGCCTTTTGAGTCTAGTTCGGTATTATATTAGGTTTTTAAATGGATTCTCCTCTATACTCTTTTGACCCGTTTACCTCAGAAGAATGTTAAGTTTGAGTGGGTTGATCAGTGTGAGAAGAGTTTTCAGGAGTTGAAAGCTAGGTTGACTACATATACAGTCCTGAATTTAACCGAAGGTTCTGAGGGATTTGTCATTTATTATGATGCTTCTAGAGTTGGGTTAGGATGTCTATATATAAAACATGGTAAGGTAGTAGCATATGCTTCTAGAAAGCTTAAGACTTAAAAGAAGAATTATTCCACTCATGATCTTGAGATGGTAGTTGTAGTATTTCCTTTGAAGTTGTGGATGCACTACCTGTATGGAGTACATGTAGATTTCTTCACTGATCATAAGATTCTGCAACATGTGTTTAAGTAGAAAGATCTAAATATTTGTCATATGAGGTGGTTGGAGTTATTGAAGGACTATGATATGACTGTTTCCAGGAAAGGATAATGTTATGGCTGATGCCTTTTATAAGTTTTCGTATGTAGATTTTCTCATGTTGATAAGGATTACATGGAGTTGGCTAGAGAGGTTCATAGACTTGAACATATTAAGGTTAGACTGATCGGTGTAGAGGATGGGGTATGCTCATGGAAAGTGCTTCTGATTCATATTTTGTATTTGAGGTGAAGTAAAAGCAAGATACTGATCCAGTATTAGTTCAGCTAAAGTGTGTAGCCTAGAAGCAGAAGATTAAGGTTTTTTTTCCAAAAGCGATGTGTGGTTCTTCTTTATTAGGATTTCCTATGTTTTTTAGTAGTCGATGGGTTGAGAGAGAGGACCTTTTTAGAGGCCTATAGTTCTAGGTATTCTTTTCCAACTAGGACTATGAAGATTTATAGAGATTTGAAAGAAATGTATTGGTGTAATGGTATGAAGTAGGACATAGATGAGTATGTGGCTAAGTGTCCTAATTATCAGCAGGTGAAGGTAGAACAATAGAGACTAGTAGGATAGATGTAGAAGTTTGGTATTCTAACTTGGAGGTGGGAAGTGATAAATATGGACTTTGTCACTAGTTTACCATTAGCCCAGAAGCATGATTCCATATGGGTTGTAGTAGACCAAATGATTAAATAGCTCACTTCTTGCTGTTTATACTAGCTATTCATCAGAGTAGTATGGTAAGATAGACTTACGGCAGATCATCAATATGCATGGTGTACCTTTGACTATTATTTTAACTCGAGTTACACAGTTTATATCCTATTTTTGGAGGTCTTTCTAGAGGGTTTTTTGGTACCCAGGTTCATTTGAGCATAATATTTCACCCACAGATAGAAGATTAGGATTAAAGGACCATTTATATATTAGAGCATATGCTGAAGGCATATGCAATCAATTTCAAGGGAAGTTGGATTCACCACTTGCCTTTGATAGAGTTTTCATACAATAATATGTATCACTCTAGTATCAGAATAACCCCATTTGAGACTGTATTAGAGGATATGTAGGCATCTTATTGGTTGGTTTGGGGCATGTAAGGAAACTATGTAGGGCTAAAGCTTTTTCACGATGCTATGCAGAAATTCTAGATCATCCATGAGGATTGAGGGAAACTCAGAGCAGACAAAAATCCTATAAAGATATGACAAGAAGAAAATTAGAATTTGATGAAGGTGACTTGGTATTCTTAAATATATCATCAATGAAGGGTGCTATGAGATTTAACAAAAAAAGGAAGTTGAGCTTGAGGTATATTGGGCTTTATTAGATTTTGAGGAGGATATGTAATGTTGCTTACGAGCTAGACCTTCTAGTAGAGTTAGCAATAGTTCATAATATTTTCCTATGTGTTTTTTCTTAG
>JBDJHY010519303.1:5825-17047 GCA_039654485.1 Withania somnifera
TGTTATAGAGCCAGCACATGAAAAATACGCACCAAAGGTGATACTCCTCCCCCATCCACAATACATTCCATAGTCAGCTTAGGTCACGCTGGTATAGCAATATATCCCCAAGGTAAGTAACAGACCTTTAAGAAAGCTAAGTTGGCCATGGGCTGGAAAAATAATCATATCAGGGCCCGACTGGTAATCCCAGCCCCTAGCTGACACTTTACTATACATATACTACAGTAATTACAGTCTAAAGAAACTAGACTATAGCCTACCTAATGCCGGAGAAAACCTCAAAATTCGCATTGGAATAAGATGAGAATTATGAACGAGCTTGGCACCACACAAATTTATAAAAAACGTTATCTATGAGTCAAGGGGAATAAAACAAGACCCGTATTGCTATATAAATAGCAGGGTCAAAATCTAGACTATAAAAGGGTTTGTAAACCCTAATAGCTCAGAAAAATGAATTATTTATACCAAGATGTAGATTAAAGCTCTTACATCATATGGAAAAAAATATGGCTTAAATTAATGGTAGAAAAAAGTCACAAGCATGGAAAGTTTATGTAATATAGAAAAACTTATTATAGGAAAAAAACAAGGAATTGTGCAGTAGAAATGAGCATAGAACCACCAGGATATGATACCAAGGATTAGAAACACAAAACAAACTCTCAAATATACTTATTTAAGCTTAAAATATTAGAGATTTGGTGAAAATATCAGAGGAAATAAAGAAAAGCTGCTGGAACTGGCCTTATATAGGCCCAAGTGTATCGCACCATGATCGCTTCCTCCTAGCATGATCACAGTAAGGGTAGTTTTTGGGGAACGACACAATCGCGTTACCTTAGTGTGATCAAACTTAAAGGGAGAAACCTGTACTTGGGGCGATCACATCCCACCAACGCAATTGCCTGAGTATTAGCGCTGGGATTCAAAAAATGATCAAAAATCTATATGTAATGGAAACGGTGTCCTACTACAACAAAAAAAAAAAATATGAAAATTCTATGTAATCGATATTCGGGATGCAACAAAATCAACGAAAAGGCAATTCAGGGTCGAATAAGCTGAGTAAGGCCCTATGAAGCTATAACATAATAGAGACAAGCTATAAAACTACCAGGGAACCGAACTCTCAATCCCAGCAAGTCACAAATGACTTGGAGAGGTTACAAGGATGCTCTAAATACAGAAAAGTCGCCAAAAACATGAAAATGACTTTGGGGGTCATTACAACATCCCCCATAAAGGAACTTTTATCTGTAAATGTTTAGGAAGGAAGAGAGTACTTGGAGTGTCAAATAAATAAGGGTACTAGGATTGCATATTCCTCTCTGTCTCCCAAGTAGCCTCTTCGGCTGGGCAGTGAGTCCAACGAACCCTTTGATTATAATATCTCTAGCCTATGACACCTCACATCTCTATCAATAATAGCCTCAGGCTTCTCAACATAAGCCAATCGATTGTCCAATCGTATTGACTCAAAATGAAGCACATGGGAGGGATATGGCACATAACGGCGAAGCATAAATAGGTAAAACATTGGTTGAACAACTACCAACTTTGGAAGTGGAGATAATTTGCAGGAAGCCTTACCGATCCTCTCCTTAATCTCATATGGTATGATAAATCCAGGTCTAAACTTAACTCTTCGACCAAATCTCAAAACGCCCTTCATGGGTGTTTCACAAGAATACCATGTCCCTAATGATGAAATATAGAGGCCGATGTCTATTGTGTGAATAGATCTTTTTTCAGCATTGTGTTATCTGCAATCTGTCCTTAGTAGTTTGAACTCTCTTTGTGGCATCTCGAATCAGGTCAGAAGTCTGAGAAAAAATCTCAACACTATTGTACCAACCAATTGGTGATGTGCAACTCCATCAATATATAGCCTCGAACAATGCCATATGAATGCTAAAATAGTAGTTGTAATTGTAGGAGAGTTCAACCAAAGCCCAATGCTGATCCCAGCTACCATTGAAATAAAAAGCACAAGATTAAAGCATATTCTAGAGTACCTGAATAGTCCGCTCAGACTGTCCGTCTGTCTGTGGGTGTAAATACATACTCAAAGCTATCTTTGTACCAATCTCACACTGCACAGTCCTCTAGAACCACAAAGCAAACTGCGTACCCCAGTCTGATATGATAGAAACTAGCACCCCATACAGACGAAGAATCTCCATAACATACAAGATAGCAAGTCTCTTGGCACTCAAAGAAAATGAGGTTGGTAAAAAGTGAGAATATTTGGTAAATCGATCAACGATGAACCATATACAATCATGAACATGGAAGTATAAGGTATTCCAGACACAAAATCAATAGTAATCCTCTCCCACTTCCACTTTAGGATAATGAGTCACTGCAACACACCACCTATCCTAAGGTGCTTGAACTTTACCTGCTAGCAGTTCAAGCATTGGGAAATAAACTTGGTAACTTTAGATATCATATGACGCCACCAGTAGTGGCATCTTAAATATATGTATATGTTCGTGATGCTTGGATATATGGAGTATCTGTCACAATGGGCTTGAAGAAGAGTGGTATGAATCAAATCATCCACCCTGGGAACGCAAATGCAGCCTCCCATCTGTCATACACCGTCAGAGTCTAAGGATGCACCATTGTATTCACCCCTCAGAACTAACTGTCGACTACAAACCAAGTATCTATCCTTGTATTGTCGTTGTTGGATCTGATTGAACAGGATAGTTCTAGACTCAACATGTGCAAGGACTCTGATTGGATCGATATGTCCCATCATGACTAAGATGGAAGCTAAGCGACCCATACTAAAATCCTTCAAGGCGTCTGAAACCACCCTGATTGTATAGTCCTTCAGGAGCTCGACTCATCTCCTATGTCTAAGATTAAGCTCCCTTTGGCTCAATATATTCTGTAGACTGCAATGATAGATAAAAATCTCACAGTAAATTATATGGAGGTAATGTCTCCGGATCTTGAGTGTGAAAGCTACCGTCACCAACTCCAAATCACGGGTGGGGTAGTTTCTCTCATAAACCTTCAACAGACATGAGGCATACGCAATAACTCTACCATGTTGCATCAGTACACACCCAAACCCGATACCAAAGGTATAAGAATTAACTATATACTACTGTCCCTCAACTAGAAGTGACATTACTAGTGCTAAAGTGAGCAATTTCTTAAGCCTAAAAACTAGACTCACAATCCTTAGACCATCGAAAAGGAACACCCTTCTAGGTCAATCTACTCATTTCTATAGATGAAAAGCATTGTACAAATTGTCTGTAATAGCTGACTAACCCAACAAAACTACTATCTCTAAAGGAGTAGTGGGTCGAGGCCAATCAAGAATGGCTGAAATCTTCACTAGATCTACACTGATACCAATTGAAGATACAACACGCCTCAAGAATGCAATAGAATCAAACTAAAATGCACACTTTGAGAACTTCACATAAAGCTGCTCAGTCCTTAAATTCTGGAGTACAACCCCCAAATGCTCCTCGTGCTGCTCATGACTCCAGAGGAAATATGGAAGTCATCAATAAACACAATCACAAAAGAATCAAAGTACGGTCTAAAAACCCTGGTTATAAGATCCATAAATGCAATTGGAGCATTAGTCGTCCCAAATGGCATAACCATAAACTCATAGTGTCCATACTAGGTCCGAAAAGTAGTCTTCGAGTGTCCCTAGCCTAAACCCTTAACTAGTGATAACCCGACCTCAAATCAATCAAGGACATCACAATTCCTTGAAGATGATAAAAAAGGTCATCAATCCACAACAAAGGATACATATTCTTAATGATTACCTTATTCAATTGTCTGTAGTCAATACACATGCACATAGTCTTATATTTTTTTTCATGAATAACATTGGAGCACCCAATGATGAAATACTAGGACAGATAAAGCCTCTCGCAATTGGATCCTGAAGCTACATAGTAAGCTCCAAGAGATCTTCTGAAGCCATGCAATAAGGCGTAATAGAAATAGTCCTAGTTCCCAGCTCAACCTCTATAGCAAAATCAACAACACACTTGTATGGAAGGGCAGGAAACTCATCAGGGAAGACATGAAGAAAATCTCTAATAATGGGTACAAATGCAGGGGAAGTAGGATCAACACTCATATCATGGACATAAGCTAAGTAAGTTGTACAACCCCTGACTAAGAATCTATTGGACTACATACTAGATACCATGGGTAGCAGGGAGTGTTTAATAGGACCCTGCCACATCGCCGGAGGCACATGAGGCACATATAAGGTCACAGTCTTAGAAAAACAATTTAGATCAGCATGATGGGGGGATAATAAATTCACACCTAAAATCATATCAAATTAACCATGTCAAGAGCCACAAGATTAGCCTAAGTGTCCAACCCCGTATGGTTACAACATAAGTTCAGTGAATTCGATCCACCACTATAGGCTCACCTACGGGAGTAGAAACACTCACAGCATAGGTAAAGGCTCATATATAACACCAAAATGGGATGAAAAGTACAAGACAGGTAAGAGTATATAGAACCATGGTCAAATAATACCAAACCTGGCTATTGATAAAAATTAACATAACCATAACCACTGCATGAGAAGCCTCTAATCGAGGTCTATCAGGTACAACATAAAACTTACGGTGCCCAACATCTTGTTGATATCCTTCTCTGTCCACTCCTCTGTCCCTACATCTCCCATCACGACTGCTGTCTGACTACCTCTGGCCAGTGGCAGTACTATTGGTAGAGGCTTTACAGCCTGAGCTGCCAACTGAATGGCCTTTGTGGTGGACACTTTTTGGAATAGTGACCTATCTTACTACACTCATAACAACATGACCTCTGTCTCGATCGTAACCACTAATTAGACCACTCCGGCCACCATGACCCTAAAACCAGTAGATGTTCCCCTGGTGGGTTAGCTACCCTAATTACCACTGGCTGATGGTAAGAAGACCTGAACTGGTCTACTAAGTTGTCCCTAATACCATTGCTGTGGATGCTGCTGCTGAGGTCCACGTATATTATACCATCTTCTAAAGGACCGAGAACCATTAAAATCACCCTAGCAGTGTTGTCTCTTATTGTTGTACCCTTGGGCCAAGCAATGATGCCTCTCTATGTTATGAGCATGATCAATCACTTCTAACAATGGACTACCCTGATTAAGCAATAAGTCAACATCTTTATGTAACTTTGATCTCAATTCGTCTATAAAATGAAAGACCTGCTTAGCCTCTGTCAGCATAATAGTGGCCCTATACCTTAAAAACTGCATGAATAGATGTTCATACTATGAAATTGTCGACTATCTCAGCCGCAACTCGACAAAATGAGATCTGAGTTCTCGAGAACACTTTAGGGACATACTAAGCCATTAAAGCATCCACAAACTGACTCCCTTCTATAGGTGCAGACCCTGATAGTCTACTCTCTTTATATTCTCTCCTCTAGACCTTAGCTTGACCCTCTAACTAATACCTAATGAAATTAACTCCATATGTCTCTCTCAAACCCAAAGTCTTCAGCCTCTCCTTGCACTCTACAATACGTTTATAAAGATCCTATTTGTAGTCACCAGAAAACCTTGGAGACCTCTATGAATAAAATGATTTTGCATCTTCTGGTCCTCAAAATTCATATTAGAAACTGTAAGCTAAGGGTGAACTGGAGACTAAACTGACGGTACCTCTAGAGTAGGCTGTGGTGGAAGAACTGCGGTTGCCACTTGTACCGGCTGAACAAGAGGAGCTGGAGCACCCTGTGTCTCTCCTTAGACTAAAGTTTGACCCTCATTGGTGGATGATCTACCAAACATAGCAATCATATGCCACCACATGTCTCTAAGTGTATCATCTGAAGGTGGATGTATCTATGGTGGAGGTAGACCTGTAGGTGCAGGTTTATTTCACTCCACTCTAACCCGGTCTCTCCACGACTCTAGCTTTACCTCAACCCCTAACTGGAGCTCTCTGTGGAGGTGGGGGAATATCATCACCTTCGAGTGTTGAATACGTATGGACCATCTCCGGAAGAATAGAACCAAGGTGAATAACCAAGAAACTAGTGGAAACCTCACATGAAGAAGTCAATGAAATTCATCCCTATAAAAAGTCTTGAAGCCTCCCGAAGACAGGGTACTGATGTCTACACACTGATCCGCCAGACTCTAATAGACTCCTTCTCCTACGTCAAGAGACACCAAAGAACCTAGATCGCTAATACCACTCTATCACAATCCAAAAATCGAGTTATGTTGAAGTTTACACCCCATCTGTAGAAAAGTCTATCCTCGGCCCAGAGAGTAAAGCGATGGGCCAATTCTAAGAACCAAAATAAAAGGGGAAGGGAGATGAAAATAAGAAACAAGCACATAATATGGAAATACGCAACCAAAACTTAACTCCCCAGAATCTAGAATTATGGTCGTAGAGCATATATATACAGACAAGTACAAAAATACAACTCATAATAGGGAAAAACTATAAAATAGCTATCCAAGGTCCAACTAGGATAACTTTGATAACGGAAGGAAAATCAGACATCAAAGACTTCCACTTGTCACCAAAATCTCCTGGAAAAGGACCAGTTATCTCACAAGATCACATCTTCTTTATTGATTCATACTATAATTTGCACCATAAAAGATGCAAAAGTGTAGCATGAGTACAAAAAATAATAGGTACCCAGTAGGCTTCATAGGCTGACCAGGAAAAAGTAATCACAAGCAAAGTAAAAAACAATCAAAGAAATTAAGGAAGTGGCATATAATGTACAATTATAAAAGGGTAACTATAGTAATAGCTAGTAGTGTAGTGGATGGTCATCTATTACTGCATGCAATATTAGCTAAAAAGTGTAAAAGGAAGTCACTATCACGGTGTGACACCTAGACCCTAGTCCATAAGTTTATCATGACCAAATCCGACATGTACCTGAATCTCCAACGTAATTAGTATAAGGAAGGACCAACAAAAAAATACAACTAATAGCAAGCTAAGATAATAGGAAGTACAATAAGTGCACGGATAGTACCTACCAGGGACAGAAGGAGCAATAAAGCCCACTAGCAAACAAAGTAGGATGTCATCCCATACTACTGGTAGGTACAACTAGGCAACCAAGTAAATAATAGGTAGTCCACCTATAAGTCTCGAAGAGTACAAATCAACGAGTAGGAATGCAATGCAAAGGGGTGATATAAAAGTAACTGTCTCAATAGTAATCCCATATGCTCCTCCTCCGGTAATAAGGCACCTGAGGCAGGACCAATAGAGGACTTAAACTACATACCACTACTACCCCGTATAGCCCTCTTTCAAGATACGCATCATGCCCTAAGCATAGCGACATGGGTTGGAAGGGCGTGTGGAGGGACTCAAACCTATATTTAAACCTTGCAACCATCCCATAAAGGGTACAACAATTAGGTTAGAAGTGCTAAGCCTCAGGCTCAACCTGTATATCATATCTCGGTAGAACTCAAGTCCATAGCTGAATCAGATGTTCAGTGAAATCCAACTTCTTCCATGTAGGAAATACCCAAAAATTTGAGTTCCAATAAGAAATAAACCAGGTGGTGTGAGAAAATAGCTCCATACTTCTGCTGTAGTCATGGATATATATAATGTAAAAGAAATCTATTTCTATTTATTTCATTGTCAAAATCTAGTTACCTTTTAAATTATTAATGCATGCTCGCAATAAAGAATCAAACAATAGGCTAAACTAGTCTAAGGCTTCTAACTGGAATCCAAAAATAGATTCCAAGCCCTAGTCATAAGGTACCTCTTCTCCTAGACCACCTACAGCTGAGCCATGAGTAATTGCACCAAAGATGACAAAACTTCCCAGCGGGCGCCCTTTGGGGATCAATACACACCTGCATATGGGAAATATGAAGCTATCATAGCTAAGTCCAATACAACTCACTCCTAGGATCGCACTAGGCTAGGACAGAATATCATCACATTGGGCTGCTAACTATCTAAAAAAGCTATATCCGACTATCTATAGCCAAGAAATCATACATATCCTAGTCATACACAACATCTCAAGTAGAATACAGAACAATTAGCCTACCTAGATCAGCTCTAAAGCCACCAGCCTACATCAGGGGATAGTTTCTAAGCTCTAAGATCTAACCACTAGTATAATCCTCTCCCAACCAGTCTACGTTGCAGAGTTAGCACATTAACAATACTCACCAAAGGTGACACTCCTTCCCCAACCACACTATGTTCCAGAATTGGCATGGGACACACGGGTAGGGAAATATATCCCAGGTAAGTAACCAAGCTACAAGATAGCTAAGTTGGCCATGGGCCAGGAAAATAAGAATATCGGGGCTCAAATAGTAATTCCATCCCTGAGCTGGCGCTTGACCGTACATATGCTACACTAATATCAAGTTTGAAGAAAGTAGATTATAGTCTACCTAACATTGAAAAAACCTTGAAAGTCACACTGGAATAATATGAGAATCACAAAGGATGTTGGCACCACACGAATTTAGTATAAACATAATCCACGGGTCAAGAGAAGTAAAACAAAACCTATATTTCTATATAAATAGTGGGGTCAAAACAAGACTAAAAATGGTCCATAAACCCTAATAACTCAGAAAAATCAATTATTTATACCAATATATAGAGCACAACTCTTACATCATATAGTACAAAATAAGGATCAAACTAATGGTAGAAAATAAAGTTACAAGCCTGGAAGTTTATGTAACATAGAAAACTTTATGAAGCAAAAAAAAAAAAAAAAAAAAAAAAGGAATTACCCGATTGAGACGAGCATAGAACCACCAGGATATGACCCTATCGATTAAAAAAACAAAACAACTCTCAGATATACTGATTTAAGCTTAAAATATGAGATCTTTGGTGAAACTTTTAGAGGAAATGAAGAAAAGCTGCTAAAACTGGCCTTCTATAGTCCCAAGCATGCTGCACCCCAATGACGTCCTCCTAGGTCGATCATTTTGAGGGTGGTTCTAGGGGCATGACGCGATCGAAATTAAAGGAAAAAACTTGGACTTGGCATGATCGCGTCCCACCAGCGTGATTGCACTGAGTACTAATGTTGGGATTTAAAAAATGATCCAAAACCAGTACAAAATGGAAATAGGGTCCGATTATAACAACACATATAAGAAATATCTATGTAATCGATATTCTAGACTCAACGGAATAAATAAAAAGGAGATTTGGGGTCATATAAGCTCAATAAGGCCCGAGTAAGATATAACATAATGGAGACAAGCTATAAAACTATTAGGGAACCTAATATCATTCCCATCAAGTCAAAATGACTTACAAGGATGCTCTATATATACAAAAGCCACCAAAACATGAAATGACTCTGAGGGTCAGTAAAAATTTATTAGAAAAAAGATTTTAGACTTAAGAAGGTGATTAATTCGAGCACTGTTTATTATTTTAGATGTGCACATTCGGAGTGCAAGTGGTGATTGGGGGTTATGAAACTCATAAGTTATGATAGATTTTGTGTTAGAACATATGTGAAGTATCACACATGTGTTTTGACGTATATGACTAGCCATAATCCGTATGTCACAACTAAATTCATCGGAAAATACTTTAAATATAGGTTCCCCAATAGTAAAGCCATATCTACAAAAGACATGGGTAATCAACTCTACATAGTATTGGGTATTAAGTAAGTTATTTGAAGTTTTATAAGGGCATGGAAATTACAAAGTCTTTGTTTAGGCGAACATATGAGCATGTGTATGAAGTGCTTTATATGTACCGTTATATGCTTTGATCCGTTAATCTAGAAAGTAAGATGACATTAAAAGTTGATGAAAATAAAAGGCTCAAATACTTTTTTGTCTCTTATATTGCATGGATTCTTGGTTTTTCTCTAATGAAAAATTCATAGCCGTTGATGGGATATTTTTAGGAGTAAGTATAAAGGATTTCTTTTGTCAGTGGTAGCACAGGATGCAGAGAAATATATTTTTTCGGTGACATTTTATGTTGTAGACAAGGAGTGATATGAAATGTACAAATATTTCTTTGAAAAATGAGAAGCTTTGTACATGATACTAATGAGTTATGCATAAATTTTTATAGGCATCCAAGTATCCAAAAGATAGCTTCAATTGTCTACCCTACAACTAATTATGGTTATTGTATGAGGAACCTTAGGGAAAATATTTGAAATAGTCTGTACAATTCGAAGGTTGTGTCTGATTTTTATAAAGTAACAAAAGTCAATCATATAGAGAATTTAATGACCATTTTAATAAGATAAGAGATATGATACCCGGATCATCCAGACATATTGAACGCATTCGATTTCATAAATGAAGCAGAGCATTTTTTTCAGAAAATAGGTACAATATTATAAATTTTAGTGTCTTGTTTGAGTTTACTTTAAATTTATGTCTTATAGACTTTCCATTTATTTGTATAGGTATAATTTTATAACTACAAACATTAATGAGTCAATTAATTCATTGTTTGGCATTGAAAGAGAACTTTCCATTGTCGATCTATTTAATGAAATAAATAGGAGATTTGCAGAAAAGTTTCATGAGAGGCGAATGGAGTTTGTTAGCATACTAACAATCTTTGTTCCTTCAATTGAAAGAACAATATCAAGGAAATTAGAATGTTTGGTAAGGAAATTCATCCCGTCCCTCCTGAAAAATCTTAGAATGTTCCTTTTGGAGATTTTAGAGAGAAATAGTTCCTCCATATATTGATCCAAGGAAAATCAAACCGGGAAGAAAGCCAACAAAAAAGAGGCATGGATAATCATATTTAAGGAGAAAAGATAAGTGCTCTATATAGAAATCTATTGTCCACAAAAGAACCACATTTTCAGACCGTAATACTCCATAGTTGTTAAACTTTTTTTTAATTTTTCTTTTTCTTGAAGTTGTAATAATCATATGTTGGTGGTGTTTTTTTAAAATTAATTTTATGGTTCTTTTATGGTGTTTACGAACTTCATTTACTTATATAATAGATATTTTTCTTGTTATGAATTCCTAATGTATTCGTAATGATTAGTTAATTTTTAAAAATAAATTAAATAGATTATACTTTAGTTCCAATAGATTTCTCATCTGTTGCAACAGATGAAATTTTTGTTGAAAGTAATCAAATATATTATATATTTGTTGCAAAAGTTGATGAATTTGTTGTAAAACATACCTTATTCTATTGCAAAATCAACATATT
>JBDJHY010519410.1:0-17046 GCA_039654485.1 Withania somnifera
CTAAACATGGTAGATATAAACTACAAAATTCAAAATCCCAACTCGTATCGAGGTAGGAAAACATACCTGTGCTCCAGCCTAGTCAAACTTTACTAACCATGGTATCGTGTACGTAAGAACCACAAATAAGGATCAAGTAGAAGAAAACTACTAAATACAAAATAAAAGTAAACACACCAAAACCTACCGGCGTCCCATACCACCTGTAAGTACAACCAGCACAGCATATCCTACCTGGTGCCCCATCCCATCGGCAAGCACAACCAGCACAACAAAACCCACTGTGACTCCCTCCATAAGCCCGGTGAGCACACACCAAACCTAAAGAAAATACACAGGGGCGCAAGAAGGTAAACCAGATCAGTAACGATCCCGAGCACACCCCCCTGTCAGTGCCAGACACACACCCCCTGTCAGTGTTAATCACATCGCCGGACACACACCTTCTGCCAGTGTCAATAACATCACCAGATACACCCCCTTGTCAGTGTCAATAACATAACCGGACACACACCCCACATCAGTGTCAATAACATCGCCGGATACCCCTGTCAGTGTCAACAACAAAATGAGGGCCCCGCCCTTTTGTGCCAGTATCAGTCCCAATAGTAAATACACAAGAATATCAGTGCAGCAGCGGCAATAAGGTAAGTAACAATCCTAACAGTAAATATACAAGAATAATAATATGGCAACAACAATAAGATAAATAACCATGAGAAAGGAAAATATGTGGAGTCTAGGATCAACCGAAGGCCACCAGCTAATAGCTCACCTCACCACACTTGTCGTGTGACAGATGAAATAAATCCCGAGGTCATTAGCCCCCACGTTGTGTCCAAGCCCTGGGCAAACTACCCTTCACCTTCTATGCCCTCTCACGGGCCCTCTAGAGTCGAATAATGAGCACTAATAGATAAACGAGATCAACCTAAGTAACCCAGCCCACACTGCTAGCCAAGTCACAAGCATAACATTATTAACTCGATCTACAGTGCACAAAATAAACCTAGCTAACCTGGACACTAGAGAAAACCTTTGAAGTACGTGCATGGTGGATCTGAAGCTTCCACACGGTCGATGTCCCTCGAAGCTATACAAGTTACAAGTTTCAAGATCAAAACACAAATAAGAAAGTCCATATCGCACTAACAATTGAGGTCGGGGAGTGGGGTATGAAGCCTGGAAATGCAACTAAACCACTGGCGCACAACCCTCAGCTCGGGGACTCACGGTCCCAAAATAAGCTCAAGGAGAGACTGATAATGAAAGGGCAGTGAGCTGAGGTGAAAAGGTAAAGCCTTGACTTAAGGGTCGGGGCTGCAGGAGCTGTCCCTGCTGAGGTGACCTGGTCTAGGTGACCTCACAGCCTAAAGCAAGAAAAAGGGCGCACGAGGTTATAAGGGTCGAGCTAAGGACAAGTGAACCGCGCCGAGGTGACCTCGCCAAGAGGACCTCGTCAAGGCGGCCTCGGGGTGCTGCATAGCTTCGCCTAGCGGCCTTACCAAGAATACCTCGTCAAGACGACTTCGGGGCACTGTGGTTGCTTTGCCAAAGTAGCCTCTCCAAGGTGACCTCATCACCGCGACCTTATTACCGCGACCTCATCAAGATGTCCTTAGGGCTCTAGGGTTGCTTCACCAAAGCGGCCTCTCCAAGGTGACCTTGCCAACACAACCTTGTCTAGGTGACCTTGGGGCACTGGCGTTGTTTCTCCAAAGTAGCCTCGCCAAGGTGACTTCGCCAAGATGACCTCATCTAGGTTACCTTAGGGCACTGGCGTTGCTTCTCCAAAGCAGCCTAGAAAGGTGACCTCGCCAAGACGATCTTGTCAAGGTGACCTCGGGGCACCGTGGCATTCAGTGATCTGCAGCAACCCAGGGAAAACTCTAGGGTGTCTCAAACTAGTATTAGGAGCCCCCAAATCTAGCAACCCAGAAAACATTTGGGGGTGGGAATCACAACATGAAGCATTAACTAACTAAAATTCGGGAATTGCACATAACCAACTGGGAAGTAAGGATAACACATTTATAAACCAATCTGGGGAAAAAGGGTGAAACGTTCATAAACCATTCTGGGAAAAAGATGCTAGAAGTCATAAATTGAACCACAAAACATCTATAAAACGTCAACAAAACATCTGCATGCTGGGACTCATGGATTAAACCATAATAATGGGGAAAATTACAGGTACAATGACTGCAACTAAACTCATACATTGACCATATCCAGTTGGAAAATAACGATACAATAATTGCAACTAAAACTCATGAATTGAACCATAACCACGAGAACAATAAAGATACAAACACTACACCCATACCAGTCAATATATAGAACGACAACGACATACAACCAGGCCTTTAACAAATAGGAAACAGTTTCCATTTCTACAAGAACGAAAGAGAAATACTTACCAATGGAAAGAAATACAATGATGAGCTTGGGGATGGGCTTTCTTAAATTTGATCTTAGCTTTGAGGCTCAAAAACAGGTTGGACGGAGAAGGGCAGAGAAAGGAGGTTGGGGAAAAGATTTAAGAGTTTTAAGGAAAAAAGGCTTGGGCATAAACATATAAGTACCAGGCCTTTGCCCCTTAGCCCCTTGGTTTAGGTCCAATAATAAGGCTGGGCCAAACTTTCCATAAAACAGCCTAACAGCTTGGGCCAAAGGCTCTATTACATGATCAAACTCAAAAAAAAAAGCCCAGGGCATAGACTTAAGGTCCAACTAGACCAAAGTCGATATTCCGGAGCTAACACAATTGTCAAAAATCAATTTTGAGCACTTTTACTACTATTTCACTCTCGAGTTCCATCGTTTTAAAATCAAAACTTCAAAACATGACAACTAAGATAACGAGAAAAATGAGTCACCAGGGCACCGAGCTACCGATCCCAGTAAGTCATAAATGACTTAGGAAAACTACCAAATAGCTCTAAGTACAGAATAAAGGAAGAAGGAAAGGAAATAACCGAGTGGGTTATTACATAAAAAGGCCTAGTTTTATAAATAATTTTAATTTATTTTTAAAAAATTCTGGGCCGGTCTATGGTTGATCATTTTAGGCTGGTTTTCCGGTTGGACTGGCCCAGTTGATAGACATACATGAACATATGCCAAGAGGTAACACAAGGACATGGCGAGTATGCCATCATAAGTAAAGAGAAAAATGAATGGGTCAACAACTTGTGAGCACACTCTAAGCATCTCAATACCTTTCTTACCCACATAAGTGTGGCAAGGGAATTTTACCCCAAAACACAAAACCAAAGTGAAAACCACCATTTGGGGCTCAAACATCTTAGGCACAATAGTTTTAAATAAGGGCGTACATGGGTATGAGTTATCATAAGCATGGAGATAATAGAAAAACATACTCATTGCGCCCATGTCAAGAGTCCATTTTAGATACTTAACTTGTCTATCCATATGAGTGTGACAAGGAGTAGGAAGCAAGAATTGGGTCCCAAGTGCACACCATGAACTTATACACTCACTAGAAAATGTGCTACCTTTCAAAGCTTAAGTATGGATACTAGGTGGACTCAAATAAATCTTGGGAAAGATACAATCCAGTCATCATTAGGATCAACTAGTGTGCCATCACTATCACAAGCAACATTACCTATTATAACTAAAGAGCCATCCGAATCAACGCATGATGACAACCCATCCAAGGTTCAAGTATTAACATTAGGTGGACACAAATTAACTCTAAAAGAGTTAATACGGTCATCTTTAGGATCAACTAATGTTTGTACACTCGCAACACTGGTATGATCAATATGCAACCAGTGCTATCATAATCGCAATAGCATATAGGCTCAACATCACAACACAGGGATTTTTCAATACATGGAAAGCTATTACTCACATCCCAAACATCATTACATGATCTCAATACATTAGGAATGTAAGGCGTAGCTATTTTACCTTCAAGCTCATATGAAGAATCTCCTTGGTGTTGATTATTTTCCTTGGATAACTTGTTGTTATTAAGCATCTTGTGGTTCTCGATGCGTAGAGGCACCATATTCTCTTTAAGTTGGGACTCCTTAGACAAAATCCCTATTGGACCTTCAATTTCATATTGGAGAAGAATCTTTTGGACTTTGCCTTAGAGACCCCTACAAAACAAAAGAATAGGAACTAGAAAAAGTGCTAATTCCCTGGTTAACGCTCATCAAGGGTTTACAAGCATGTCAATTTCATTACTCACCATCATCTCATAATTTGGAACCAACTCTTTCTCAATTTTCACAAGGAGAAACTCCTTATCTCATCCTTCAACAATTTTCTCTTTTTGTTCTTCTTGGAGCCTCCTCATGATAGCATAGCCCTCTTTCACTTGATAGGGTAACAAAGGATTAAGAACAAACTTTCATTCTTCAAACATAAAGGAGTACTTGTTGGCTCTTCCAAGGTAAGTCACATCCCTATCGAATTACCAAGGTATCCCAAGCAAAACATGGCAAGCAAGAATTGGAGCCATATCACAAACCACTTCATCATGGTACTTGCCCACACTAAACTTAATCACCTCTTTTTTGAGAACTTTTATCTCCCCACTATCATCAAGCCAAAAGATTTTATATTGTTTTGGTGCTTGGTTATGGGAAGCCCTAATTTATCAACCATGGACTAACTCACAATATCGGTGCAACTCCCACTATCAATAATCAAACCTTGCATCGAGCATGGAATAAGTTTTCTCTTTGATAATTATCCTCCAAAAACATAGCACTCATCACCCTTATCATTATAAGATATAAGTTCATATGCCCTAACTTATCAACTATGGACCAGCTCACAATATTTGTGCAACTCCCGTTATCAATAATCAAAGAGCACACCTCGTTAAGAATCTTGCATCGAGAATAGAATAAGTTTTCCCTTTAATTATTATCCTCTGAAGACATAACACTCATCACCCTTATCATCACAAGAGATAAGTTCACATTCTCCTCCAATTCCTCTTTATCAATCAAGAGAGGATCTCGCCTTTTTAAGTGCCCTCCTAGAGTAATACTTTCTTTCGCAAAATTTTCCTCATCACTTGAGGATTATTTCTTTGGGTTCACATTGGTTTCATCATCTCCAAACTTATAATTATCATCCTCGGTTCTATACCCACAATGAAATGCCACAATTTCTCTTTTATTGGGATAGTCACTAGCAACATGCCCCTTCCTTGACATCTAAAACATTGGATAGTAGAAGGAAGAGGTTGATTGGGTTTATGATAAGTACCTTTGGGTTTGAACTCTTCTTTCAACTTGATACCATCCTTGGATTAATTGAACTTTCCAACACCCTTAGCATACTCTTACGTCGTTGATGATTTCCACCTTTCTTCTTTGCAATCCCATTTGGAAGTGAAGTACTCTTGGATTTGGCTATCTTTCCTTCTCTCAAATCCTCTTCAACCTTAAATGCATTATGAAAGGACACTTCAAGTGTATCATAGCTTTTCAACTTCATTGGCCTTGCAAATTCATATCTCAAGTTGGCTATGAATCTCATCACCGTGTATTGAGATAGTTCCTCAAGGTTGGATTTAATCCTTAGATTATCAAACTTGTCATAGTACTCTTCAACATTGTTAGATCCTTGACGAAGCATGTAAAAATTCTTAAGGATTTCTTGATTGTAATTCGGTGGCAAATACCTACTTTCCATCACAACAACCAACTTTTGCCAATTTGGCAAAACATGCACATTCTTGAGTTCTCGATCTCTCCTCTTAGATACCCACCATGTGGATGCATATTAATCAAATTAAGTGATTGTATATTTACCTTCAATTCATCTGAGACATTGTAGGTGAAGAATATTCTTTTGGTTTGTTGTTTCTATTGCAAGAAATCTTCCGAATCACTACTTCCTTTGAATCTTGGAAGGGTCAACTTGATAGCGTTCAACCCTTGGTTGAACTCATTCCTATATCTTCTACCTTCTCACATCCATCACCTCTAGGATCCATTATCTTCTCTATATCCACTATCTTCTCTATCTTTTCCACATGGACTCATCTATCCTATTAATTGTGATTTAGATAAAATTCATGAGGTCTCTCATAATCCCTTGGCTTTTCATAGCCTTCCCTACCCTCTTGCCACCAAACTTCATCTTTATTATGTTTGTCATCATATAAAGGATATATGTGTGAGATGAAATGTCTGGTTCATGTAAGGATCCCATGGATACATATCTACGAGGAGATCGATTATGGTTTTGATTGTTCACACAAGTTTAATGCTCTTGTTGGGAATGAATGGCTTAGGATTTGGAGGTGGAATTGCAGGACGGTGATGTGTTGGAGTATTAGGTGATTAAAATGTGGGTCATTGTTTGAAGCTTTGACTTCAGGTAAGGGTTGGGTGATTGAATTTTGGTAATGATGTTGGGATAAAAAATATTGATTGCCCCATGATTCCCTTTCCCTTATTCCCCTCAACGTTTTGCAAGGAATCCACATTGATCCCCCTCTCAACCCGTATCAACCTTTCCTCTATACCTTTGATCTTTCCATTCATATTCATAATTTTCCTTGGAATCTCCGACATGGAATTTGCAATAACATTGGAAGATTCTCCGCATTGGTAATCTATGTTTCCCTATAAAACTTAAAAAGCAGATGTGAAATAAAAGACTCCCTTCACTCTTTATGTAAACACTCCCTTACCTCTAGAGCTCTCCAAGATTGTTTGATAAGTTTACCTTTTCTAGAAAACAGTGGTCTTCTATCCTTTGTGGTAGAATAGATTCTTATTAATAAATAACAGACTAAAAAAGAACACACTTGAACCAACAATTTCAATGAAAGTGTAAAACGATAAAAGCTTGAATGAAGTGGCACGAAGTAAAAGAAACTCAAAAGGAACTAGTACTCGATTAGTATGAACTAATACGAATCAAGTTCTAGTTGAGAATAGATGAGAAGTGGACAAAGAAACTTTCTCTCTAATGAGGAGACAACTTGCCCAACTCTTTGGAGGAATCATCTTGGGTTGGATGACTCATCTAGGGTACCGTCCTTATTAGACCTGGAAGCTACCTTACTTTCAACTTTTGGACATAAGAACAATTGTATTTTGGACGAGTCGTTAGTGGGTAGACGAGTTTTCTCTTGTTATTCCTAAAATTTCAAGCCTTGTAGGGACTTTGGATGAAATGATGGGCGAATCTTCTTCCAGGAGATAGTTCGTCCATCGGTGGTTTCTCCCAATCCAAAATAGACTGTTTAGTGGACAATTTTGGATGGACGATTTGGTAAATCTTCTCCTCTTGGATGGTTCTTCTCTTGTTTCTCCCAAATAAACTTCTTCCAAACTTGATCCTTCAAACACTTGGACACTTGTTTGGACCCCCTTTCCCTTTGACTTAACCAATTTTCAGTTCCCAAACACCAAACACAACTTTGACAGAGGTGAGTTGGATCAAAACACACTTTTGCTTATCTTCTTCACATGAAGACTTGAAGAACAATATGAAAACTTTGAGGATTTTGAAAATCCAACTATCCCAAACAATTTCCAATTCACCTCAAATTTCAACCACGAGATCCTTTCAATATGGGAAACAAATCCCAATACGTTTCAACGCTCAACTCACAGCTAAAATTAGACCCACTTGAACTCCTCCTTCAAGTTTTGAAGAACGCCATAGATGTTCATCCTCCAAAACTTGAACCTCAACAGAACAAATTCAAACTTCACCAAATTTGATTCCCAAACTCCTTGAGTTATGAGAAACACTTTTAGAAACTTTTGGGACTTTGAAAAACAATGAATCACCACGAAATTGGAGCTTTAAAACTGATCTTAAATGAATACCCAAAAATTTGACTTCAACCAAATCAACTTCAAATGCCACCAAAATTGATTTCCACACTCCTCCAAGAATAAGAAATGATTCTATCAACCTTTGGAGCTGAGAAACCAACCAAATGAAACACAATTTGAGTTCAAAATTTTGGAAACTAAGAACATAATGAACTTAGAATTCAAACTTTAAAACTCACCAAATCTTCATCAATCTCTACCAAATCTTAACCCCAAGCTCATTGATATGTAAGAACAACTTCTCAACAACCAGAAACATCATATTTTAACACAAGGACTCCAAAATTGAGTTTAATTTTCAGACTAAGAAGATGAATATGAAGAATACCAAAATTCCAATTACCTCAATTCTTCTCCAATTCGAACGAAGTTTGAACTAGATGATCCTAACAACTTTTAATTGATAAATTTCAACTTTTCAAATCACATTTGAGTTCGAACTTCAATAATGGTAGAAATGGCAATTCAACTCTGAATTGATCCAAAATTGTGATACTTGACCCAAACTACTAGGACAATGATTTCTAGTAATAAAAATCAACAAACATAAAATTAACTCAGATCAAATCTTTGAATTTTTAAAACTTTTTTAACTTTTTCAGATTTTTGGATTCTTTTTTGTAGTTTTAGAATTATAACCTAGGAGTACAATTTGATGGAATAAATTACTAGCCAAGACTCTGATACCAAATAATAAGCTCATGATACAAACCGTGAATTTGATGAAATACAAAGAACTCGAAGAGGAAAAAAATAACAAAATTAAAGGATATGCATAATTCAATTATAAACCATGTAAATTAAATTCCAAATCAACCAAACGGAAGAAACTAAATGCTCTCGTTTGTTTGATTACGAAATGAAAAACTATAAGAGTAATTAAGGATACGCCTACCTTAATCAAATCTCATAATCTTTACATTACAAATACTATACTAACGGTATTCACCACCAAATGATTATTCTACTAATCATGCTATCATGAACCCTAAAGGAAGAGAAATAAAACTATGATTTTTAAATCATCCAAATTATGGCAAAAGTTTTCCTACTTATTTGAAAGACCACATATAGATAGTGGTCTAAATTTAATTTATTATAATTAGGCCAAAAATGAAAAAAAATAATGATTGAGTACTCAAACTATAGGTTCCTTCACATTAAGTCCCCAAAGTCTAGCCTTCCAAATACATGCAAGCTATCCTACACGTTCTTGTTTACTTCTTTTGTCTATGGCTTATGTACTTTACAACTTCAATTGGTGCGTACATCTAGTCGTAGCTTGGGTAATTATGGCTAGACCATAAAGTATAGATCTAGCACGATTGGTGCTTTTCCGGTCATTATCAATAGATATCTAACATTATTTTCATTTCTAATGTTGAGTTAGATATTTTTTGTTAGCATTATTATTGATTTGAGTTTTATTTGATTTGCTAATATGTATGAGTTATAATTTGACCATTAAAAATTTAAGTATAAAATTGAAATAATATTTTGAAAGATAAAAACTATGAAAAAGTTTTAGAAATATTTATAAGTTACATCACTATAAATAGTTTTATGTATAAAATATTTTTAGAATTGTATATATGTCATATAGGGCTGGTTCGATTTAATTTGATTTATTTTAGTTAAAGACAAACCAAACCAATTATAGTCGTTTTTATTTTCAACACCAAACCAAGTCAAATCAAATCATTAGTAAGTTTTTTTCTGGTTTGACTCTATTTGTTGGTTTGATCATTTGCTATTCGATTTTGTTCACCCTAGTGTTGATATAAGTTAATAATTATTTTTATAAGTTTTGTACTTATTGTTATTTGAGCTCCTTTTTTTATTTACTTAATTGAGTATTTTTTACTATTCCGAATCTTTAATTTGAAATGGTTAAAGATATTTTAACTTTTTCTATCAAGATGAAATAGAAAAATATTTACTCCCTCGATTTCAATTTATATGATGTAGTTTTACTAACTATCTAGATTAGATTTTTTTTTAAAATTTGTGGTGTAAAATAAGTTATAGATGTTTGCATAACTAGAATCCATCTCACTAAGGATAAAATTGCCATTTTAAAGTTAGATTGCTAGTAAATATAAAAATCTGTCATTTCTTTAGAAACAGATTAAAAAGAATAAATGTGTTATATAAACTGAAACAGAGTGATTAATTATTTTGGTCAAAAGGAGGAAAATTTAATGGCAATGTCATGTAGTTTATGTACCTCACGAATATTTTAAAGCTATTATTTTAACCATTTTATATTTACTATTGTAACTAAATAGATATTTTTGACTTTTATATAAACTTAATTTCTTAAATCTATTTTTAATTCTATATCTCATATAGATGATTCTAATGATACAAGTTCACAAAATGCTATCTTCTATGTCCTCGTTTGCTACAAATCATACTTTTATGTTAATCCTAACTAGTGTCCATGGACAATTCGGCCACTAGTTAGACACCACGGGTTATGGGCCTATGGCTAGCTAAAATCCACCTTTGCCTCTAGCTATTGCAGCCTCATCATCAAACCCATCTATCCCACAAGTACCACCCCCAGTTTTTTTCTCGATCTAAAATTTAGTCGTGGCGGCACCTGTTCTAACCCACTTAGAAAGATAAACCTAAAAATCACTGCAAGGGTAAATGCAAAAAATAAAATAAAAATGATTCAACGAGAAGAAGAGAAGGTGCAACATAAAAATCCAACCTAATAAATTTTTTCAAAACCTGGTATAGATACAATTCGATAAAACATACAAGTATCAATGTCTCAAAATACTTATGTAGAATTAAAGACATAAACATAAGGAGTCCGCGGAGCCTACTGAATAATAAAGCAACTACCTCAAATTCTCCAGAACTCAAGCCTTGGACTCTAATCTAGGAGACAAATCAAACTACGCCGAGCTCCACGCCTACATAATGTAGAAAAAGCAAGGGTGAGTACCAAAATACAATAGGTACTTAACAATTACTCCTGGATAAATCTTAAAAAAAGTGGTGACGAGCACTTAAAACCCCAATTCATCAACCATAATAATTACATAACACCACCTACAACCATAATCCTTCCATATCTTTGTTACGGTAGATTTGAGGAAGTGCTTGTAAGGCTTGAACTGGAAGAATTAATCTTGTTTCGGTTGCTATTCTCAACCTATTAAAAGAAATAAAGTCGATGGAATCAATACATACACCTAACATGATGCAAAAGCACAAGTACTAATAAAAAAAGAGAGGCCCATGATTTCTGATTTTTAGTGGTTCTGATAGATTCTTGGTGGCATTATGGGGATCATATGGTGAGTGTTTAGGTATGTTTTGAAGCTTTTTTACGAAGATGGTATACACGGGATGGAAAAGTAACTAATAAATAATCTTTTATTGAATAGTCAAGGCTTAAAAAATTATCACAAAGTCAAGACAAAAGCTAATTTTGAGCTCAAAAATACCTACACAGACAGCATCGCAAGCTTAATTTGACTAGGTTTCCTGTGCGATGCAGTGCTAATCGAGACCCTTTACTATTTGTAAACATCTCTAGGTCATATTTCTACCTTAAACTTACATATTAGCCCCGCGACTTGGGTATAAAGGCACCCGATTTCCCACGCAATATGCACTGTCTTTCCTGGTTAAAAAATGAGTTTAAGTTGCTGGGATGTTTAGGATTGATTTTCTACTGTTAAAACATTATACGGTTATGATATAGTGCACATTATAGAGACTAAAGGGGGTAATTTTCAACATATTCACCAATATTTACAATTCTTTACACAACACATGAATCTTTGGTGAGAAAAACATGCACAGGTACAGGATGGATTCAAAACAATTATCTGTGACAATATGGAACTTTGGGGACTTGTTTGATATCATCAATACTTCGTGTAAGAGTTTCTTTGGAAATTTTTGGGACCTATTTAAGGTGGAATTATCATTTAATATAGGAATCTTTGAATAAACATGATCTGAGTACAAAGAGGAGGAGAGCAAGAGCTCTTGTTATAGTTTTTTTTCTTACTTTAGCTTTCTTTTGTTTTTTCTTACAAACTTCATTATAAATATTATTTGTAAAATCATGAGAGGCAAAAAAACCTTTTTTAGGGCTGAGGCTACATGACTTTATTATTTAACGTAGTTTATGATTTGGTTGATGTTGATTATCTTATCAGTTGTGCGTATGTTCTTATACTTAGTATTCTAAGGAGTTATGTAATGATCTGCTCAGTCATTTCCTTGAATTTTCATCTTTTCCTGTTCTTAGAGTTGTTTGGTAGTTTTCCCAGGTCATTTTATGACTTTCTCGGACCGGTAGCTCGGTGCCTTGATGACTCTTTTTTACGTTATCTCAGTTTTCTTTTTTTGAAGTTTCAGTTTTGAAATAGTAAAAATCAAGAGTAAAATGGTAGTAAACACACTCAAAATTATTCTTTAGCTCTAGAATACCGACTTTGGTCTAAATGGAACTTAAGTTCGTATCCTAGGCATTTTGGTTTTGAGTTTAGGTTATTTTGCAGAAATTCAACTCAGCCGAATCTCATCTTGGAGCTTGGGTAGTCTCTTGATGATCAAATCATCTAATTGGGATTTTGTCAATTCCTTCAACTCTAAAATGTCAATTTTAGGATAGTTGAGAAATTAGTTTGCTTCTCGGGGTGCCCGACCTTGTTTTGAGTAGGTTTGTAAAAGTCATTAGTTAGTCTCCATTTTGATCCTTTTGACTTTGGAAACTTTTTCGCTTAAATGTCCTCAGATGGTCGTTTTATCATTTCTGTTGAGTTTGTGTTTTCCACCTAAAATGCACTTTTGGTTTGTTGGAATTGGATTCCAAATGCTCGATTTAGACCCTACGGAGTTTTTCCCAGTTTGCCTTAGTTTCTGCAGATCAAAGATCGCCTTAATGGTTCTCAGATCGTCCTAGTGAAGGTTGCCCCAGTGTCTAGGCAACCGCTCTGCCGAGGGAGGGCCTATGGCTAAAAGGGCGCCCCAGTGACCCATGCTGCCTATAAATAGGGCAATACCCCCTTTCATTTCCAGCCTTGGCACCTTTATTTAGCTTTGTTTTGTGGTTTTGGGGATGATTTGAGGTGTTTTGAGCTGTATGGAGTTGCGGGGTTGATTGTGAGAGTCTAGCGCGTAGTTTTTGGGTAATTCTTATTATTTTAGGTTTTTTTAATTGTGCAATTTTTTTATTATTTAGTTACTTTTAACCTAGTTTTACCCTTCGATTTGATATTTCCCAAAGCTTATTTTCAGACCAAGAGTTCTCTGAGCTAAGGGCTACGCGCAGGTATATTTGGTTTGTATTTTTGGGCTATGAAGCCCGCTTCCCGACCTGGGTTACTAAATGCAATATGGGATGTATTATGCATATTCTTATTCATGGGCTTGTAATTTCTATAGTTTCGAGTGATATCGATTGTATTGGAGCTTTGGATTCGCAAAGTGTGCACTTTAGAGATTTTCTCCGGTGTCTAGGTAGGCTAGGCTTACTTTGTTCATTATAGAATGGGTTTATATTATTATGCTTGTGATATGGATAGCAGTGTGGGATGGGTTATTTAGGTTGATCCTCGTTTCTCTATTAATGTTTGTTGTTAGATTCTGAGGACCCATGAAAGGGCAAAGTGGGTGAAGGGTTGTATGCCCGGGTCTTAGCCTACCATGTGGAGGCCACTAACCCTGGGAACTATTTTAGCTATTCACAACGAGTGTGGTGAGATGAGCTCTTAACTGGTGGCCTTTGGCCGATCCTAGACTCCATTTACTTTCTACTTCCATTGTTGTTTGTTTTATTGCTGAATTACTGTTACTGTATTGATAATCTTACATATTTACTGTTTGGTCTGGAGACTTGGCACTGATGTTATGAGGGCAAGGCCTGATTATTGACACTGGCAGGGGGTATATGTCTGATGTTGTTATTGACACTAACACACTGACATGGGCTATGTGTCCAATATTGTTATTCATATTGACAGGGGATGTGTGTCTGATGTTGTTATTAACACTGACAGGGGGTGTGTGTTCGATGTTGTTACTGGCACTGATAGGGGGTGTGTGCCTGGGGTTGATAGTGTTCTCTCTACTTTCTTATGCCCCTATGTATTTCTCTAGCTATGGTACGTGCTCACCGGGCTTAAGGGGGAGTCACGGTGGGTTTTGTTGTGCTTCTTGTACTACCGATGGTATGGGACACCGGTATATTTTTGTGTGTTTACTTTTATTTCGTATTTAGTGGTATCCTTTTATCCGATCCTTATTCATGGTTCTTGTGTATATAGTATCATGGTTAGTGGGGTTTGACTAAGCTGGAGCACAGGTATATTTCTTTACTACATTTTGGGTTTCATAATTTGGATTCTGTAGCCTGTATCTACTATGTTTAGTTTCCGTAGTTCTATACTGGTACGTTCGATATCTTACTCTTCTGCTTATAATGTTTTACTATTTCTTTTAGGATTCCTTACTATTATTGACCTGTTTAACTTCCTCGCTTTATTATCACATTATATTTTAACTGATGATGTCTACTAGGTACCTTGGTTGGTACTCATGCTGCACTTCTGTACCTTTTTCCTTGGTGTAGATACCAGCAGGGGTTATCAACGACTCCGTGATCGTGCGGAGTAGACCTAGATGATTTGTAGAGATTATGGTAAGCTTTGCCATCTAAGCCGACCATGATTTTCTTGACTCTGGCTTGGTTTATTCGGTCCACAACAGGCCCTGCATTGTATTATCTTTTATAGTAGATTTATATTTTGTACCTTTTACTTACTCTGTATAGTAGCTCTATATGCCTCTGACACCAGGTTTTAGGATTTGGGTTTTGTATGATTCCTTGTTGGCTTCTGTTATTATGTATTTTTTATGTTTTCCCTTGCTTTTTTGGTTGTTTTGAGAGTTATAGCCCATTGCACTTAGCTCCGGGCTGTAGGGTTAGTCTTTTCTACAGGAGGGGTGTAGACGCCATCATGAACTGAGATTTTGGATCGTGAGACAAGTTGAAACCTTGAAGATAAATAAATTGGATAATCTTGAATTAGGGAGATGACGAAAGGGTTATAACATGAAATATAGGGAATGGGATCCTTCTTTTTCCATTAAAGGATTGATCTACAACTAGTATTGGGATATACCTAGAGGTCCCATTTGGTAAAATATAGGAAATAAAGTTAAAGCATTAGACTTGATTGATGTATCCCCATTTAGCGGTATAGTTAGCTCACCAAGTATAGTAGGTAGTTAAAGGATAGTGATAACATGGACATATTATCAACCCCATCAACAATCAAGGTAATTAACTAAACCAACATAAAATTATTGTTAGGCATGAAAGTTGGGTATGTCTTTATCCCAAAATTCTCCAAAGCATAGTTACCACCAAAAGTTCATGTGTAATTAGTTTTTATTTAGTCTTTAGTTTAATTCCACCGTATATCTATTTTACTCCATTTGAATAAATAAAGGAGAACTAGTTTGGTCTAGTAGATAATTGACCAAAAAATCCCTGTGGGTTTGATATCACAACTCTTAAAAGAGCCACTATATTACTTGTTAGACCGCATAGACTTGCTTGTGTACAAAAGTCGCAACAAGTTTATGGTTCCGTTTACGGGGACTTTGTTGTTAATTGCTTATCTAGATTTGACTTTTTCTTTTTATTTATTTGAGTTGTGTATATTTTATTCTTTTAATTTTATTTCTCTATTTTACTACTCTTCTTGAGATGACATCTTTGCAGGTAAAAGTATAGAGTGATAAATATTCATGTTGGATGGATCCTTTCCCTTATTGTAGAGGAGCCCATTTTTGGTAACAATGTCAATATATTCTTAGGGTTGTGTGCACTATCTCTACTTGTGAATTTTGTGGTGCTCAGTGGTTACGTTGTCCAAGGTGTTGTTACCTTACCCTGAAACCCTCTTAAAATAATTATAATAATTCTTATTTCGTTGATAGTTTGAATTCTTATAGGAAATTATTAGATGAGTAAGAAGAGTGAATTAGGAAAATTGCTAAGAGGATAACACACTTTATAGGGACAAAAAATAAAGCACATACAATAGGTTGATAAGTTTATCTTATAGGTTCACAACTTAAGCAACGAATTAAATGCAAGGGTTGCTACATTCGATGCTCAATAATCTACTTATGAGTGTTGTGATTTGAAAGGGAACTTATAAGCCAACTACTGAGGAGGAGGAGTATAAAAGGAGCATGTAGCAGTAGGTGTAAGTTTTTTAGTGGGATACATTGGACCCCATATAAAACAATTTTCGACATTATGTATAGATGATGACATGTCTTTTAAGACATCTAAACTAAGGGAGGTGTGTGAGAATGAGGGAAAAGAATAATACATCCTAAAGTTTGCACCAAACATACAATAGATTAACATGCCTCACTTAAGGGCCAAGAATTCCACATGATCTATCCAATGCTTAGTTTTTCCATCTACTTACCACCACCCTACGAGAAAAGAAAAAAGCTAGATTCAATGTCGGGGGTGAAATTTTTTGCTTCAAGGTGGAGAAAAAAGTTGATGGGTTGTGCAGTGATGTTAAATTAGGCGCTGGTTAGAAGGAAGCCTAACATGCAATAGGTAGTTTTTATTTGTATTTATATTTTTCTTTTATTTTAGTATCACCTTTGTTTTTGTTTTTTTTTTTGGTCTTTACAGGTTTAGAAAGTCTGAGTACCCGAAATTATGAGCTAAAAAGCATGAAAAGGCAATGTGTGGGGTCCTTCATGTTTTTGGTAAAAAGTAAAATTGACATGCTGTTAGCTAGGCCTAGAGGCCTCAGAGAGTATTTCTATCCTTATTCTTGATTTATACTTTGGGGACAAGTGTAATTTTTAGTGGGGTGGGAATCCTTCTATCTATTTGTTTAGGGTGAAGAGTGCTGTAGGATTCTTTATTTTTGTTGAAAATTTGGAAAACTTCAAAAAGATTTGTTTTTATTTTGTTTTCTATTTTTGTGTCTTTAGGTAAAAGACACTTCAACCACCTCTGCTTCTTCTTTTCGGTTCTTTTTTCTAAGGGGGTGCCCTTTGAATATATATCCTTTTTACTTTTTTTATTGTTAGGAGTAATTTTAAAAATTCCTAGTCATAGTTTAGGGATATTCCCAATGATGGATGGATGACGATCGTCTTGAGGGACTAGTCATTAGGA